>CM042437.1:5845049-5922549 GCA_023631565.1 Gymnocephalus cernua | reverse complement strand
CGGTCAATAGCATGGCTGTGTATTGATCAGTCTTTACTGCCTTCATTTGTTAAGTTGATTTCTAGCCCTGAGCACAAATCCTGAGTGTCTATATGTTAATAAAGCTGTAAGTATAGCATGCATGGTTTTGGCCTCTTGCCTTTCTTTGCATTAGTATCTTTGTGCATTTAAATGTGCTTTCTTTGATGTGCATTTATGTGTGCATCTGCACAACAAATCTATAGAGAGTCCCTCCCTTCCCTATCCCCAGGCAGCATACAAATGGCTGCTACATTTTAGCAATTGCTTCTTTATTGACAAATGGCTTTGAAGTGTAGTGGGGGCATTACATGTCAGTATTTCTTTTATTCCTTATTGAATTCTGTCCTCCTGTTGTTTCTGCTGTCTGTGACTGGCAGAGCCAAGAAAAGCAAGTTAATGTCTCTTCAGACGGCGCTGTGTGTGTGTGTGTGTGTGTGTGTGTGTGTGTGTGTGTGTGTGTGTGTGTGTGTGTGTGTGTGTGTGTGTGTGTGTGTGTGTGTGTGTGTGTGTGTGTGTGTGTGTGTGTGTGTGTGTGTGTCCCTTTGTCCATCTGTTGGTTCTCATGTGTGTGTAGACGTATCTGCCTGCCATGTGATTATACTCTACATTTGTATGTATATGTGCGTCTCAGAGCAATATCCTGCAGGAGAAAATGGTAAACATGTGGTTCTGAATTTAAAAAAAGAATAAGACAAAGAATCACACTCAAAGAGTGATGGATTGCATTTGCCTGGATCCCAGTTGCCACGATCAATAGGAATTTGTGGCATATATTGAAGGTAAACTGACATTTTCAATGTTGGTTCCTTAATTCACCTGACTATTTGTAAGTTAGCGGGAGGGAATTTGAGTTGATGGATATATGAGTTTGTCAATATGCTCAACCGTTATTGGCCTTTGATTAAGTATTGATCAGTCAGTCATGCTGTCAACCTCTAATATAATCACGTTTATTATGTCTTCATTTAGAAGCCCTTTCATCGAGACTTTACCATTTACTGGATGCATTGGAAAGTTTTAGCATCTTGTGCTGGTGTGTGCTCTTCAAGGGCCTTTTTATTAAAGCAACACCAAAGATTATTTTATACCTTAAAATAATGTTTCCAAAATCATTAAATGACAGAAGGAAAAATAAATAAATAAATAAAAGTAGAAATAAATAAATAAATGCAGAAATATAGTGAAAATAAACACATTTTGGTAATATAAATGGCTATTTCTTTATTTTTACATGTATTTACACATGTATTTATATATTTATGTATTTATATATATATTTATTTATTTATTTATTTATTTATTTATTTATTTATTTATGTATATATATATATATATATATATATATATATATTTCTACATTTATTTATTTCTGTATTTCCACATTTCTACATTTATTTATTTCTGTATTTCCACATTTCAACATTTATTTTTCCCTGCACCTGTATGCTAATTGAGTGGGGGGTGCCAACATCAGTCTGAAGATGGATTGGTTAGAGCGATGTGATCAAATCTACTACTACTGCCTTGATTTCACTGGTAAGGAAGCCTACTCGGTAACACTGCTTGAGTTAATAGAAGCTGTTTTCAGTTTTATGTAGCCTGGATGGAGACGTTTCAAGCGATTGCTAATGAGAACAATGCGTCCAATGACTATCTCCAGTTTCGTTTGTGCAGAGTATTGGAGGATTTAGTTCAGATCAGTGCTGATATGGATGTTGAAGTTGAGGAATGGGAGAGCTAGGGGCACTTTTATGCTAACCTCAAAATAGTTATTTTTAAACACTAAGAAGGCTCGACACAACATGAAACTTTGCTCCAAGTATCTCCAGGAGCTCTACACATTAACTCAGCATTGAGAACATTGTTTGTGGACACAGAGTTTACTAAAAAAGGTTTTGAACAACTCACTGTAACTCTTGTTGTTTCCGCTTGCTGCCACCTTGGCAGTCAAAACGAGTCAATCAAAACAAGTAGCAAAAGTATATCCCTTGTGCACCGGTGTAGTTAATGTGTAGAGCTCCTGGTGATCCTTCGAGCAAAGTCTCATGTTGTCGAGCCTTCTTAGTATTTAAAAATAGCTATTTTGAGGCTAGCATAAAAGTGCCCCTAGCTCTCCCATTCTAAAGGCCATTTGACCAAAAAACGAGAATACGGTCAATCTTAAAGTGGCGCTTCCGTCCTAAATATGCTTTTAAATGAAAGTTTGACTCGCGTACATTCACAAAAAGACCCTAGGTTGCATTTTGGCGAGAGTTATGCTTTAACTACTAGAGGTCAATGCCTGACCCCAACCAATCGGGCTGCTTTGTAGGGCGGGATTTGCCTAGAAGTTGCTTAGGATCCATAATAACGCATCAGAGAGGTGTTGTTTCAATTCTATGGTAACTTTTTTTAGGATTGTAGATTGTAGCAGTGTACTGATATCCACTGTGTGCAGAAGAAGCTTTTGGTAAACATAGTCACTGAATTTGTGCAGAATTTTGCTTAAAGTTTCACAAAAGGAACGTTTCACCTGGTTAAAAGAAGGAAAAAAAATGATAAAACATCACTTCAAATATCACTTCAAAGTATATCTTTTTGAAATGCAACAAAGCTGCTTTGATTTTGCAGCTTCTTCAGAGGCCGCTGCTGCTTTTGTTTGCATGTGAGCTCCAATTCCAAACTACCAGCCACTCATCTTCAATCTTAAACATCTTGATAAAGGATTTCCCATCAAAATGTCATCTTGGTAAAAGATACCATCAGCTGTATGAGCACTTTCTCTCCTCCTTTTTATCCTCAGCCCTCTGCTGTAGCCACACTGAAATGCTGCTCTTGAGACATCTGAGAGCCTGCTCCATATTTCTGTGACCCATCCATACCTTTCCCCACTTTACCTCCCTTTTCAGTGTGCTCTCATCTTGGCTTAAAGAAAAAAAAAAGTCAAAACTTAAAAAAAGAAACTCATCCTTTGTTCTACACTGCAGAAAAGGCGGAGCACAGAGCTAGATTCTTTACTTGGGGTTAACATCAGTCCCTTGTAGATATGTGCGGCATTGTTTTTTATTTAGCAGTGGTGTTACTAATTAAGCAATATTACACAAGAGGGCTTGATTTAACAACATTATTGGCACGACAGTGATATGACGTTTAAAATATGATGCTAAATCAAACCCTCGAGTGTAATATTGCAATTCTACAACAATGGTTACCAACGAAATAAAAGCTATAATAAAACTGTATTCATATTGTGGGGCAATTTGCTCTTATAAAGCAACAGAGACGATTTCTAGTCCTTCCCTGTTTAGTCAGCCAATCAACTTAAGCGAACGTTAGCTTTGTAGAGATCATGGGATTTCCAAAACTGAAAAATGACCATAAATATAAACACCAACCTGCTTTGCTAGCTCTATTCTGTTATAACTAAGATATCTGCTGAAAAAAGATTTAGATACTAAACGTCCGTGAACTTCAAACAACAGAGATGGTTTCCTGGCCCTGTAAAACGGTAGTCAGGCGCTAAGTTAAGCTAACGTTAGCTTTGTAGAGATCGTTGGATTTCCCAAGCTACCACACATTTAAACACCAAACTGCTTTGCTAGCTCAATCTTGTTGTAACTAAGATATCTGCTAAAAAAAAAAATTCCGCCCATCCTCGATTTAGCTCCTGTACGTCCGCAAAATCACATTTAGCAGCTATTTTCAAGATGGCGCAGAGTCACCGGCACAGGTGATCCAAAACATTTCCAGTGAAAGTTAACTTCAGAGCGTAGTAACAAAGAAGTCGTTTAATTAGATGAATCGCTTTACATACTAGTTGGTGAGCTTTGTGTGTTCCACTGTGGTTCTGAATTACTTACATGACTAGAAATGTTTTGAAACAGTTTTTAAATTCTTAAAAATTCAACTCCATAATGGTGAGACAGAAATGGCGGAGTAATATTTCAAGTGATGCACCAGGTGTGCTCATATGGCTATGGGTGTGCTGTCATGCTGATTTGAGCACGTTCCAAATGTCTAGTTGACCAATCAAATTGCCTGGTCGGATCAACTTGTTGTATAATATCCATTATTAGCGCCACTGCAACGCTAGAAGCAGAAGGTTTGTAATGGAGATGTCTTTGATGCATGTGTGTTATTGAACAGAGAATATTATGGAATTGACATTGTCTGCACACATGCACACTTTCCCCTCTTTCTCTCCCCTTGCACATACTCTACTCACCCAGCAATACAGACTGAAACATGCTCACACATAATCACACCCACACCACAGAAGGGAACATATGGTGTCACCCCAATCTCTCACACCAGCCATAATCCCCCAACCCATCTCGCCACCTAACTCAAACTGTTGTGTTGTTGATTGTATAAAACGTATGTCTAATGCTATTTGTACCCTTTCCTATTGGTAGCACCAGTGGTGGAAGAAGTATTCAGATCCTTTACTTAAGTAAAAGTACTATTACCACACTGGGATTTCATTCCCGTGAATTTTATTTTATTTTTATTAGCTAAGAGGTCATTGTTTTACTGTTTTATTGTCTACTTTCTTTCTACTTTCTAAGAGTTTAATATTATATTATTATTATTATTATTTACTGTTTACTGTTTCTTGTTTACTTTCTATATTTATCCAAGAGTTTATTGTTTTTGTATCTAATACTCCTTTTTTCCAATACTGTACTTCTTTAAGAGTTTTGTAAAATGCTGGAATTTGCTGCTGGAAAGCCAATTTCCTTGCGGGAGTCACCCCAAAAGGATCAATAAAGAGAAGTCTAAGTCTGTTACGAGTAAAAGTAAAAGTCCTCCATTGAAAATGTTACTCAAGTAAAAGTATTTAAGTATCATCAGGAAAATGTACTTCAAGTATTAAAAGTAAAAGTACTTAATTCAGAAATATCTTCACATTTTAGAAAAGTTCTTAACAATTCTGTCAATCAACTGAGTTTTTAATCATCTCATCATTTCAGCTTGACTTGTAGGACTTTATTTGCGGTGCGGGTCACGGAAGGCTTGTATCATGTGGACCCGCCGACAGTTTTGTTGTCATTACTTAGAATTCCTCATGGGGGCGACTACAGCTTTAAGGACCGTACTTGCGTAAATGTACTTAGCTACATTCCACCACATAAATTATTATCCATACAAATACATCTTATTTATATGCTTTTAATATTAGTGTGTTGTTATGTTTTACGTCTCTACCCTTTATGCCACTATGGTGCCCCTAAGGTTTCTGACTCGCACCGTCATGGTACTGTGCATCTCTTCTTGTTGCTTCATTATGTTGGTTATGGTGTGAAATGTGTAATTTGTACAAGACAGGCAGACAAACTAGTCATTCTCAAATCATTTTATTTGATGGCTTTGTTTCTCATCATTATTCATGAGACTGTACATGAAAGAAAAGTCATTCGGCTTAGAAGGTGAGGGTTTTTAAATTGAATACAATTCAATTCAAACAACAATTCCCTCCTGTTTCATTACATGCTGACAGTTTACTGAGAGATTAGAAAACTGATGACTAAACAGCAGAGATGGAAATAACGTAAGCACATCAGGTCCCTTGGAAGCACAACACAGAAAACACAATCTGCCTTCCCTGTTGAGGATCATGTTGGAAATTTAAAACGTGTATGTCATTGTCTAAAGTGGATTTTACAGAGTTTGTCAGTGGATACATCCTAAATATAATCACAAAGAGCAAGTCTGCAAGAAAATTTGAGGGGGGAACTTTTCCACCATGACTCATGCTTGGTAGGTGATTCAGTATAAGTCCTTCTTCGCTAGAAAGACATCAATCATCCTGATACTGTGAAATATGTTAGTGTGGAGGTGAGGAGGCCAGCCAATATATGTTTGTGTTTGTGTGTCTTTTTAAAACTACACTGAAAACCTCCTGCCTTTGCGCTGGATAAATGCTTCAACATCATGCAGGAAGTTACACATTTCAAATTCAGTGTCGTCGAGTTTAAGCCACTGTTTCATTTACTGGTACATTATGCAAACACTTTTTCGCAATTTTTGTACAAGTCATGAAAACATGCACTATCTTTTGCATTTCCTGAGATTAAGTTGAGTCGATAATCGGTGGCCAGCTGAAGCATTGTATACTGTGTCAGTCTCGTTTTTAATTAGCATCGTTGCATGATTGTAGCCTTTGGTAATGCAAATATCTAACTATGTATTTAAGAAATATTCCAAGATTTGTTTATTGTTTATTGCACATTGCAAAACTGGGGGACATGCTAGAGACTGAAAAAAAGGGATTTGTCAAGATATCAAGCTCCAAAACACTGGATCCTACATTTCCCATAATGCAACTCAACAATGTCTTGCGTTGGACCGAGCCTTGAAAAAGACTCCAGCTTTCTGTTATAAATGTGTAGTCTCCAAGCCCAAACTGAGATAGTTATTTAGATAATGCTAGAACTGGCACAATGTTTAGTCTTTGTTATTTTATTTTTGTGAAGTACTTAGTTTATGTTAATATTTTTTATTCAGATTCATTTTTCTTTGTTATGATTTAAAAAATATGGGTTATTGATTATGTTTTGAAGTTGTATTTGAAATTATTTTTAGTTATTTTATTTTATTAAATTGTTTTTGCAAAACTTGGGAGACCCCTTGATAAGCCTTTTAGACTTTTGGCCTCCCTTGCATATTCAGTTATTGTTAATATTGCTCTGTTATTGTTCTTTCTTTATGTGCTAATAAATGAAATTAAATGAAAACTTTCTCCGACTTGACAAAGCTCCCTGCAGAGACACAGACAACATTAATATAACTGTTTTCACGGGCTGAACAGTGCTTCCCATTACTACTAAATTGACCTAGATATGTCAAATTGGTAGATTGTCCCTTTGATTTCTGAGTCATCTGCACAAAAGGTCTTTTTGCAAGCTAAGATATTTATCTGCCTCACTGAATTATATGGGAGCTAACCATGGCTGAAGTGTCCACAGTATTTCACTGCATAATGTTCTTTCCATATGAAAGCCCATAAAAATGGCAGTTGTATAATAGCAAGGTTCTGAATAGAAAAGCAGTAAATTAGCTGACAGCTGCCATAAGCCGGGGCCTTGGAAAGTAGAAGTAAGGTCAGTGAAGTTGAGAATGACGTCCCGTCAGAGAGCGGCGGCAGACCTGAGCTAGGAGAGCGCTGTGGCAGTTTGTGATAAACTCAACATCACTATAAAAGCACCTTGCAGTCTGTATTTTAAATCTTCAAGTTGCATGTTGAATGTTACTCTGTACTAGATACTAGCGGATTGGGCCACATTTTTCTGTCCGAGCCCAGCCCGCGTCTGACAGAGCAGCAGTGTTGGGAGTAACGGCGTTACTAACGGCGTTATACTTTCAGTAACGGAGTAATGTAATTAATTACTTTTCCCATCGTTACAACGCCGTTATCGTTACTGAGAATGTAAAGTGGCGCGTTACTACAATTTGGTTGAATGAAGCACGAGGTGTCAGGCTTTGGCTACACATAAGCTGCCTGGAGAGAGCGGGGGGGGGGGGGGGGTGTCCTGCTCACGCTGTCTCACTGCACGTTCTGACTATCACTAAACACGAGACAGCAACAATGGCGACAAGCCAGGGAAATTCAAAGGTAGCGTTCTCAAACTGGAAGTACCGGCACTACTTCTCGCTCATTGAAATTGAAGACTGTTTATGTAACGTGCACGCTATGCCCAGGAAAAAAGACTTTATCCACGTCTGCCTCAAGCAACTCCAATCTTATGAAGCACCTCACATCAACACATGTTAACACAACACTTACCCCAAGCCCAAATGCAACTAGCGTGAGCTCCAGTGAGGAGACGGAGCCACTCTGTTAAAACAAGCAACGCTCGATTTTTCGGGTCAGCAACAGGTGACCACGGCCGAGCTATAGGCCGACTGTGTTTTATTCTTCAATCACTTAATATAAACATTGTTGACGGTACAGATGTTATAGAATGCAATAGAACATAAAAAATAAAGTCACAGTTACTTTTCTGAGTAACTAATTACTTTTACAATGTGGTAACTGAGTTACTAACTCAATTACTTTTTGGGAGAAGTAATTTGTAACTGAAACTAATTACTTTTTTAAAGTAAGATTACCAACACTGCAGAGCAGTAACCGAGCCCGACACAGTTAAAATCTCATTTTTTTCTCATACTAATGACACATGTATGTTTGTTTATGTGGAAAGCTTTTATTAAGCAACTGTTGGAAGGCATTCAGAAAGGTCAACAGATGAGCGCATCAGCGGTTGTCACAGCTACATAAACAAATTTCCGCACACAGGAAGACGGATGTTAGGGTAGTATTTTACATTTATTTTAATCACAAAAACCAACCTTTGCATCAAGTGAAACAGGCCCATTTGCTACCTACATAATAAGCTGTTTTAAATTTAAAATGATCAATGCCTTATCACGCTGATGTAAACGAGCCCGACCCGAACATCATTTCTAAATATCTGTCCGAACCCGGCCCTTTGTAGTTTAAAAATCAACACAATAGGTGCCGTGGTTACTCTGAATAATCCACAGTGCAAGCAAGCACCTGTCAAAAAATCATATACAGTCAAATAATAAATAAATGAAATATAAAACACAAGATAATATATACAAGAAGGACAGACATAACCAGTGGTGGAGGAAGTATTCAGAGCCTTTACTTAAGTAAAAATACTAATACCACAATGTAAAAATACTGTAAAGTAAAGGTCCTGCATTAAAAAATGTAACTTAAGTAAAAATGTAAGTATCATCAGGAAAATGTACTTCAAGTAAAAGTAGTAAAAGTAAAAGTACTTAATGCAGAATAATCCTCCCATTTCAGAAACGGGAAACAATCAAAACAGTTGTGTCAATCAACTGAGTGTTTAATGGTCTGATCATTTCAGCTGGACTTGTAGGACGTTATATTGTTGGGTATTTTAATTTATAATAAAACCTCGTAGTTTGTACACTACATGTGTTTTGTGTGCAAAAATCTTAATTTGTAAAGTAACTAAAGCAGTCAGATTAATAATACAGTACTTAAGTAAATGTACTTAGTTACATTCCACCACTGGACATAAGACACGGGTTTAAAACACATGCTTGCTGCCTGGGTGCCTGGGCAGCTCACCTGGTAGAGCGGGCGCCCATACTGTATATAGAGGGTTACTCCTCGACGCAGCGGGCCCAGGGTTCATCTCCGGCCTGTGGACAGTCTTCAGCTGTCCTGTCAATTAAAGGCCTAAAAATGCCCAAAATATAATCTTAAAAAAAAAAAAAAAAAAAAACATGCTACATAAATGCTTGTCTGAACAGATGGGGTTTTAGCTGCTTTTTAAGAGAGTCCACAGAGTCCGGTGACCTTAAATTTATTGGGAGACTATTCTAAAGATTAGGGGCTGCCGACTGGAAGGCACAGTCTCCCCGAGTCTTAAAATGTGTCCGAAGTACACTTAGAAAATGCCGAGTGGAGGACCTAAGAGCTCAACATGTGGTGTAGGGGGTGCAGGAGGTCCATGATATGATCTGGAACCTGGCCATGCAGGGCTCTATGCAGTAAGTGAGCACCACCATTTTAAAATGAATTCTAAAAGGAACAGGAAGCCAGTGTTGAATGATTTAAACAGGTGTAATATGCACAGAGATCACAATAGGGAACACTTCTTTGGTAGAAAGTAGTTCTGCCTATTAAGATACCACTTACAGATACACAAACTTACAAACTTGTAATTGGCGTCAACCGACCTTTTTTAAGGGCACCATCCCACCTCTTCACTCTGCTTTCCTTCTCTCTCCTTATTTGTTTTTAAGCAGCAGGAAATAGAGAGCATTGGTCATAGCCTGAAGCCATGGTTAAATACTGCTTAATGTGCATCGGGGTCATGGCATGCATCATATTATAATAGAACATCGGTCTCGTGTTGCAATTAGAATATAACCTTAGATTAATAAGGGCATGATGTCAATCTCTTGGCACTGGATTTGCAGTTCTATCATAGGCTGACATTGAAACAAACAAAACAAGCCTTGGGCTTTAAACAACAACCCACATTAGCTTTATAGATATGTCTCCTTACATATCTCACAAAGAAAGACACAAGTCTTGTCCTGCACCTAAGCTTGTTGAAAAAGCTACCAAACAAAAATCCACCAGAGAGTGGTGTACTGAAATGTCAGTTTGCAGGTTAGCTTATTAGCTAGTCAGCTATGGCGTGATCCCTACTGTTTAACACCATTGATATAACACTGCCTATCCTTGGCTTGTAAGCTACAGCTTGTCTATGTGCCCCTTTCGGGCTTAATTGTCAATCACAAAGGACACTGACATGTCTTTTTTTGATTGCTTTGAGAACATAGTTCCAGCAACTCTGACCAAAATCACACACAAGGATGTTAATATATACAGGAGCAGAGACTAAAAGGTTTTGAATAAAAAACAGAAATGTGTGAAAGTGAAGAGTGGAAGAGAGGATGTAAGAAATGAGAGGGGGAGGTAAGGTGTTTGTGGATGCTATCTGTCTCCCATGTTATTTATTACCAAGACAGGTACAGATATGTAGTCTTAGCTTCCCAGCCTCATTACACATTCACTCTTCTTCTCAAACTCTCACACACAAACACACACACACATTTTCATTAACATTCATGCAAACTTTGTTCCCCTCCATCTTTCACTCTATCACTTTTGTTCTCCGCTGTCTCTCTAACCTCTCCTCTTTCTCTCTCTCTCTCTCTCTCTCTCTCTCTCTCTCGCTCGCTCTCTGTCAGACACACACACACACACACACACACATACACACACACACACACACACACACACACACACAAACAAACATACATTTCAATTAAACCGAAGCTCAGCATGATGAATGTGGTTACCATTTAATTTCAATTATAGTGGCTGTTTAGCTAGCTAGAAAGCTGTTGTGTGCTCATGCAACATCCGCCAAGCGATGGCTCAATTACAACACACAAAGTGCAGGAACGGGTGTACACCAAGGCACACGCATACATTGGCTGCTACATAGGCAAATATACACAGCGGCAAGTGTACACGGACAAGGCACACACATGCAAGCGCATGCACACACACAAAATTAGATTAGCTAATTTAGTTCTTGTCTGGACACATTTTTCACCTCCGTCTAGCTGTCGGCTGTTCTAAACCCTATTTAGAATTTCCACAGGGCAACACGGCATCCCAGCAACATACTGACGATGTGCGGAAACTAATAATTATTGCCCCAAAATAGAAGTGTTGTTTGTTCATTTATAAGTAAAAGAAGTCATACATGAGAAATGAGTGGTGGAGGACATAATTATCTCATGGGATTCAGCTCAAATGAATATCTCGTAGGCCCTATTTATGCCAGCACTATAGTCAAAAGACGCTGTTCATTTTGAGTTTGCAACCTACTTTAACAAAACAGGCATGTCGACTCTTCTTTTTTTAAACCTTATTCACGTGGTAGCATTTGCTGAGCATGCATGTGCTGTTTCAGAAACACACTTAAGGTGCATATTCACACCTGAGAGCTGCCCAGGACGACCACAGCTTTCTTTTTATGGATATGTGGGTAGTTTTACCTTCTCCTATATGCCTCATTAAAGACTTTCCAACCAGAACCACATTGTTGTACCAGATCAGAAACATTCAAAAAATAAAGAAAACACGGAGTACTAAAATCTGAATAAGAAATTAGCCTTGCATCGCTGATTAATGGCTCATACATCTATGGAACCTCTACTTTTTTTTTTTTTTTTTTTTTTTTTACTAGAGTCTGATGTAATTTCATCTCAGTTTGTTTAACACACAGATATCTCCATGGCTTGTTTTATAATACTGGAAGAGCAGGGAAACCCTCCAAAGACAACTTCCAGCAGCTGCCAAATTGGCACATTGTATCACGTTAGGTAACAAACTACTCACCAGTAAATCCAGGGCCAGAAGGGAGTAAAAAAAAACAATACACTGCAATATATGAACATACTATTGGAATTTAAAAAGTCATATTTGTCTTTAAACTGAATGAAAGTGGAAAAAAAAATAATTTTTCATCAGATATACTTTTATTGAAGTACTAAAACGTTGTAACGTCTTAAAGTGCTCATATTATGCTTTTTGGCTTTTTCCCTTTCCTTTATTGTGTTATATATCTTTTTTGTGCACGTTATAGGTTTACAAAGTGAAAAAGCCCAAAGTCCCCCCCAAAGGGACTTACCATCTCCAACAGAAAACACTGTTCACCAACTGCTCCAAACAGCTCTGTTGTAGTCCAGCCTTTACTTCAGAGACACACGTGGTCACTTTGGAACACACGTTATAATGATCGCCTAGCTGCTAGCATGGCACGCCCTCATACTCTGCTTCTGACTGGCTAGTAGTCCTTACCTAGCTACTGTCAGGACACGCCCTCATACTCTGCTTCTGACTGGCTAGTAGTCCTTACCTAGCTACTGTCAGGACACGCCCTCATACTCTGCTTCTGACTGGCTAGTAGTCCTTACCTAGGTAGTGTCAGGGCACGCCCTCATACTCTGCTTCTGACTGGTTAGTAGTCCTTACCTAGGTACTGTCAGGACACGCCCTCATACTCTGCTTCTGACTGGTTAGTAGTCCTTACCTAGGTACTGTCAGGACACGCCCTCATACTCTGCTTCTGACTGGCTAGTAGTCCTTACCTAGGTACTGCGCATGTGCGACTCCCAACAAAGATGGAACAGAAGTGAGATGTCTCACTCTGTAGCTAAAACAGAGAGCTTGACACACAGGGTGAAAAGAGGAGCTGCAGCAATGTGCAGTACAACAAAAATATGGTGTTTTTTGAAAATTAAACCATGTAAACCTATTCTGATATAACCTCTAAATACAATTATGAACCTGAAAATGGGCATAATATGAGCACTTTAAATCAATAAATATCTTTAAAAACGAATTTAAAATAAATATTAATTCAAGAATACCTTACAGGTTATACAGAACTGACATTTAAACAGAGGAACATAGAGGCTGAGGGAGAGAACGAGAGAGTAATAGAGACACCCAACGGTAGAAAAGAGGCTGTCATTTCAACAGCAGCTATTAAACTAGTTTATATTGCATCTGTGCCACCTGACAAAACATTCAAAAACAGGGAAATGGCTGGAAAATAGGTCACACATAAACAGAGTGATATACACACTCACAGCGTGTGTCATCACCTACGGAGTCAATTGAAGAAGGCTGGAATAAATAAGTGCATGTGCACACACACGCACACGCACGCACACACACACACACACACACACACACACACACACACACACACACACACACACCACCTCCAGAGTCAATCAGAAGAAGAATTGCCCTAACTAGACACATGCCTCAGGATGAAAGGGCACATTCCATTATTTCTAACCAACAGTACTGTGCCTCACACATGCACACATGATTTCTCTGTCTCATACACAGACAGAAACACACATGGGTATACACACAGTGTGCACTCTATCCTCTCAACTTGTTTCCTATGAAATTTGGTGTGAAAAGTGTTTGGAGGGTTTCAACACAGCTCGTTTGGTGGGAAGGGGAAACAGAGGCAGAAAGAGAAGAAGAGACAAAAAGCGGCGATGCAGAGAGGGGATATGATTGTGCTGATATTTCTTTGTCCCACCACCATCATCTTATCCTTGTATTTTATGACATAATCTCACAGTGGCTATTATTACCTCAGTCAGCCAACGAGGTAACTACAGGCAACAGCTGCTCTTCACTCGCAATCAAGCCAGAAACCAAGTCTGCAAGTCTGACTTGCTTTCAGTGAAAAGAGGATAAATACGACACAACCAGGCTACGAATCCAATCACATAAGAGGGACTGTGCAACTGAGATTTAATTTCTGTTAACGTGCGTTGATTACAAAGGCTTACTTTGTTAAATGTGATCAACTCCACACATGGATCAGTATATGGATTGCAATCAATGTAATTGAATCTTGGGTTCATTTTACACAACACACATTTAGGAAACATGCAGTATCACAATAACCCACGTAGACACTCACACACTGATTCTTCCTCTCTGAATACATAGATGGGCACAAATAAACTGTATAGTAGACCGTCACCCTGTAAGCCACTAAATAGATTTTCATTCCCATTGCTCATTATGCTCTGTGGTGGCTTAATGGAGGCATTCAAATGCAAATTAGTTGAAAATGTTGATAATAAAAAGATGATGAGGTGTGGTGGATATGATGAGATCTGCCACCCACTTATATCACCTTAAATTAATTGATAAACATGCTCTACCTCCAAGTCAAAAAAAGAGAAAACAAAAAGGAAGCTGGGTTTATATGGCTATGTAGGCTATATCTGTTTGTGTGTATATTTATGTCTGTATACTTTGATATGTGCATATGGAGGGTCATTGGAGGTGACCCCGTTTCTGCAGGTTTATCCAGTCCCCACACTAAACCCATTCTCTCCCCCCCCTCTCTCTCTCTCTGTATAGTGCCGCAACAGCTCTTATTAAAATAAAGGCTCTCATCCCCAGAGAGAGACAAAGGATGTTAAGGGGTTAGTGGTGTACATTGTTATGCATTATGCAAGAGCCAGGTGATGACCTGGCCCCAAATCAATTTACTTTACTGTCCCCCTGACAGGAAACTGGACTCAGAGAGCTGGACTGTCCCAGTGTCGCAGTGTTTTGTTTCCTGTCTTTAGGTAGTTTCTGACAACCATGAAATTACTCATCTACCATGTATGAATGTAAAAACAGTAAATGTTTAGTGACATGATGTAGGCTATTGTCGAATTAAATATTGACTAATGTTTGTCTTTCCAGGGTGGGCTATAAATTAGGCCTATGTGTTTCTGGCAACAGCAGCTAGTTTGGAATCAATACAAAAAAAATGGTAATAGAGCATTACCGACAGAAACACACTGACAAAAACGCGAATAAAGATGATGAAATATGTTATACTATGTAAGCCTAGGCCTAGTTAAATAGATCATACTTATTTTTGATTAAAGATTAAACGTGGTAGCCTATATTTGAAAAAAAGCCCAAGTATAGTTTTATTTTACATTTATGTCATATTAAAATGACAATTCTCTAAGCCAATTACAAACAACAACTATGCATCCTGTTAAAACAACAAATCAAAATGATTAGCTAGCGTGACGCTGTAGGCGGGACCACGTGTGTTGGTCACTTTTACTGTTGACAGCAAATTTGGCGGTAGCTGGTACTTAGAGCTAGTAGCTATTAAAGCTAACAGCAGCAGATGACTTGGGTAGAAGTTAAGCCAAATACTCATTATAGATATCAGAAAGTGGTTTGCAACAATATCGCAATCAAGTGTGGGAGGATTAATCGAGTCCTGTCGGCATGGCAGTGGCGGCCCAGCAGCCTCAGCGGCTGCAGCGGCTGCTAACGTTAGCTGAACTACCGCTAAAGTGGAAGACCTTCCCAACCGACTGACAGCGCCGGTAGCCGCATTCCTTGATGCAACCACCGGCATTTACCCCGACGTCGACGACTTGGGGATAAAAGCACTGCACCCACCTATTTGGAAGCAGAAATATGTATTCCGCCTTGTGTGAAACTATACCACAGACGTAAAATGCTGCACACTCCTTGAGGCTCAGCTTGTCCAACTTGCCTGTGAGAAAGATCTCAGCGAAAATTGAAGAACGAATGGAAGAAAATCACGTTAAATGAGGAGATCCAGTACTTCCAGCCGCAGACTCCAGCTCTTCTAATGGTGAGTTGATGAATGCATTTACTATATGTGCTAAAGTGCATGTTCTGCTTTGATGCAGAACATCAACTCGCTGGGGTTGTCGCTGATTGTTGGTTAGGTTTCATGGAGGTCAGTGTATCTTTTGGTCATTAGATTGTCCTTGCATAAAAGGGTATTATAAAAAAAAACAAAAAAACGAGTGGTTGTTTGATTTTTGTTTTATAATACAAAATTTGAAATTGAAATTGAAGGTGTTATTTTTCCTTTTCATGGTCTAAAGGTAGTAAAAGAAATTTAAAATATGCTTTCATTTTCATTTTCTATGAAAGGAAAATCGAATGACCAAAAGATATACTGACTTATGGACCAGAGTCCATATGATTTTATGTTTTATGACCGCTGAGTCTGTGGCGCTGGGCAATGTATTACATATAGGCCTATTGGTGCTATTGATGTTACTCTGTAGTGGCTTAATGTGGTTCGACTAGCAATCGGAATCAATGATTTGTTTTTTCAGTACCCTTTTCATGTTGCCTTTTGCCTGTAGTTGATGACTTCCTGTTTGGTGTGTGTGTGTGTGTGTGTGTGTGCCTGTGTGCGTGTGTGCCTGTGCCACGCAGAGTTACACAGTTTTGCTGTACATTTTTACTTCATCTGCCCATGTCGGTTGAAGCTTTTAAAAAGCAGCTGAAGACGCACTTGTTTAAATTTGCTTTTGATTGATGTATTTTATTTTTAGGTGTCATGCTGTAATTGTTCTAATGATTGTTTTTAGTCTTTTTGGTTTTAGAACTTAATATGTTTTGTACAAATGTTTACCAATGTGAAGCACTTTGTGACTTTGTCTGTGAAAGGTGCTATATCAAATAAACTTATTATTATTATTATTATGCGGTCCTGACGCAGCTGTCTGCTGTACACTTCGGTGATGTGATTGTTATAGTGTTGCTTATGCTCTAATATTCTATTAATGTTGTTCCAGTACCCAAAAAAAATCTGTCAACAAAAGACAGATATTTTGACTCTAACAAGGTCCTTAAAAAAAGCCTTTGGAACAGTTGTGACAGACTAACAGTGCTCCAGCCAATGAGTGCATATCCACACAAAAAGTAAAACAATATGTGAGAAGTGTTTAGTTGCCACAAAGTGTTGTTCTTTAGAGAGAACCACAGAAGTTACACTGAAAGGCCTTTTGATATGTTTCCTCTCTGCACTTTGTTGGAGTGTACTTCTCTCCTGTTATTGCCTGTTTGCAGAGCAGATCAAGAGAGTTTGCTGCAGTTAGAGCAGAAAACTGGCACTGTTTGACAAATGCGTCACTCCCCTCCCTGTCTATCTCTCTTCTCTATCGCTGACGGTGACAACAACATCACTATGTTTCACTGACTTTCTCTACTTTGTCATTTTCTTTCTCTTTCCCTCTCTGTCTTTCACCACTTTCTGTGCTGCCTCCCAGTAACTGACACTTTGTCTTTGTCACCTTACCACTTTCCCCTCCCTTCCTTCCCTACAGTCATCCCTATTCCTTCTCCACTCTCCTATTTATTGACAGCTGTCCCATAGCATCAGTGATGTTTCTGTCTCTTACCATCTGTCCTTGCCTCCCTTTACCAAATCCTACACCTTATCTCCTCCTCCTCCTCCTCTTCCTCTTTCTTGACATTGACAGCTGTCATGGAGCATTGATGTGGTGAAATACGTTTTTTCTGTGACATCTGTGCTTATTTTGGTTTTGCAGCCTTTGATTGGATCCACAGTGGGACTTGCCATCCAATGTGATGAGTCACAGACACCATGAGTCATTCTTCATCTTTTTCTTCTACAAGGCTGCCTCATTCCTCCTCCTCCTCCTCCTCCTCCTCCTCCTCCTCACTTTTCCATCCTCCTCCTCCTCTCAAGGATTTACTGTCATTCCCTTACATGTAGTGTAAATTCTGTATGGGAATCTGTGTGTGCGTGTATGTAAAATGTTCCTCTTTCCTGTGATCAGTAATGCATGTTGACAAGGTTTGAAGTGAACGCTGGCATAAAGACGTGTCCCTGCACGCCTCCATGTCTCTAAGTCTCTTTCTTTCCCCCATATTTTTTGTTCATGTTATATCATTGGCTACTGAGTCTCAGCTAAAGGTAATCCTGCTGAGGTTTTATTCCTGTTAAGCTGTATACATGATTGGTACCCTGGGACTGGGGATCCCTTCTGTCATAAATAAATCAACTGAATGAATAATTATCTCGTATGAAAATATCCAAGTCTGACATTTGTGTGAAAATCAAATGCTGGTGTTTAGTATGATCGTCAAAAATAGTTTGACCCAAAACCAGAATAAGTAACACGTTTAGCAAGTCTTTGTTCATGTTTGCATGCCTCTTTCTTTCTATCATTGCGTCTTTAGTTTTACAGTGTAACTGGATGACCTAAAGTCAACTTTTTTCCCATTCAACTTCATTTGAAAGATTGTGCAGCGAAGATATGGAAATAATACATTATCGAATGCAGACATCACAACAAACATACAGTATATTCTTGAGGGTTAAACTTAGAAAACAGAATACAGTTTTATCCAAGAAATGCTAAATTGAATGGATGTGGTGTGTTTGAATTCATATTGATATTCATTAATATTCAACTGAAACTGAAACTCATGATGTGTGCACAAAACCTGCTGGAGGAGCTATATCCACCACCATTAAAGTGCTCATATTATGCTCATTTTCAGGTTCATAATTGTATTTAGAGGTTATATCAGAAAAGGTTTACATGGTTTAATTTTCAAAAAACACCATATATTTGTTGTACTGCACATTGCTGCAGCTCCTCTTTTCACCCTGTGTGTTGAGCTCTCTGTTTTAGCTACAGAGTGAGACATCTCACTTCTGTTCCATCTTTGTTGGGAGTCGCACATGCTCAGTAAGTACTGCTGGCTTCTCACTTGCAGAGTATGAGGGCGTGCCACGTTAGCAGCTAGATGAGCATTATAAGTAAAGGCTGGACTACAACATCAACACACAATTGTTTGGAGCAGTTGGTGAACAGTGTTTTCTGTTGGAGATGGTAAGTCCCTTTAGGGGGGGGGGGCTTTGGGCTTTTTCACTTTGTAAACCTATTATGTGCACAAAAAGATATATAACACAATAAAGGAAAGGGAAAAAGCCAAAAAGCATAATAGTTAATTGTTAATAGCTAAGAGCCCATTGTGTACGGTCTTATTGTCTATCTTCTATTATTATTATTATTATTATTATTATTATTATTATTATTATTACTATTATTTACTGTCTACTGTTTCTTGATTACTTACTATATGTATCTAAGAGTTTATTGTTTGTATCTTATACTCTTTTTTTTCAATACTGTACTTAAGTGTCTTTTTTTGGTAAAATGCTGGAATTTGCTGCTGGAAAGCCAATTTCCTTGCGGGAGTCGTCCCAATAGGATCAATAAAGAGAAGTCTAAGTCTAGTCTAAGTCTAATATGAGCACTTTAAGACTAAATCCAGATGTCGGGCTCAGTGGTCGATGACCCTACAATGTATAGGCTACAACTTAGAACTAAGAACAATTTGCACCACTCTCACCTTTGATATCTAAACTTAATTAACTTGCATATTAGAGGTGGGAATCTCAGGGTACGATACACGATACATCGCTCACAATACCGATAATATCACGATACAGCAATTCTGCGATAATCAATATAATGCTAGGCAATCTGATAATGATACATCACGACATCAGTCTTAACTATGAAAACAAAATGGCCGTGAAAAGGTGAAGTGCAAGTTTTCTCTCTTTATTCACTTCAAGTCCAAACTGTTACAAAACAGCACAAATCTGCAGCAAACATTTTTAGTCTGTAAATTAAAATGACAGAACTATAGAGCAACTATGGGTCCAGACTTTGCTCTTAAACATGGCTGGGGCATCTGTTGTTTTGTGCAAACTGCTCCTCCTGTTGAAAACCTCTTTGGCTAGTTAACTGATGTTCAAGTTTTCCTCATTCATGTGTTGAGGGCCACCTCCAGGAGCCATGAAGTAGTGATGCAGGGAGCAGGGAAATCTATTTAGAGCACCTTATTTTATTAATTAAAATATCAATATTTGGCGCCAAAGTAAGATTCTTGAATGGCACGAAGAATAACGACAATATATTGCGTATCGATATTTTGTCCCACCCCTAATGCATTTGCACCTTTTCATGGCAAGCCACATCTCAGCAACTACAACAACTTTGGTTAATTAAACGAGGAATGTGCAATTAATTAATGTGTAAAGTGAATTACATTGAATTTGTAATCAGCAATGAGGTGTTTATGATCAGACTGGATTTGTGCCCGTCCCCCAAAACCTGGCCAAATCTGGCAGCCATATATGCGCCAGAGCCATTTGACAGTTGGTCCTCCGGTGCTGGAAAGGCATCTCCGCTCAATTAGATTGGGCTCCCTGTGAATCTGAATTAGCACTTAAGTTCTCCAGAGTCCTCCCTCTATTCGAGTGGCTTAATTTGAGACGGCAAATGTGGGTGTGACTGTCTCAGCCATGTCATGGATGGGTGACCTGTAGAGGGTGTTTCCTGCTCTGCCCTGCATGCATTTTGGGACAGGCGGCACTCTGTCATGACCCTGAATAGTAATAGGCAGGCATCAGGCTGCTACAGATTGTAAAAGGGACAAGCGCTGCATCACTTCAGAACTTTAAATCAGACGCGAGTGGGAAGGTAGTAGCCTGGTTGACACCAGACCCACTCTCAGTTGTAACTGAGAGTGGGTCTGGGCAAGCTTCATTCACAGCACATTTCCAAAGGGGCGTCACCAATGGACGCCGCTCAAATGCCTCTGGGCGCAATTGGATAGTCCTTCAACCAATCAGACCAACGATCCGGGTGACGTAGCAGCGACAGCGGCATCAACGGGTTGCTGCGCTTCGGTGGTCGTCATGTTGAATGTAAACAAAAAGCTGCTTGCCGTTGCCGTTGCCGTGCTATCGTCATCGTGTAAAGCCCGCCTCAATGGTTGTGATTGGTGCCTTGATTTGGAAAAATTGGAAGTGGACTTGAATGGGCTCTTGGCCAGACTGACTTGCAGAGCAAATCTCAAATTTGCCGGAAGTTCGCCACGGTTTTCCCAGGCTAGGAGGGTAGAGAAAAGTGGAACATTTTCCCACGTACTGCTGTGA
Source organism: Gymnocephalus cernua (assembly GCA_023631565.1). Classification (NCBI taxonomy): domain Eukaryota; kingdom Metazoa; phylum Chordata; class Actinopteri; order Perciformes; family Percidae; genus Gymnocephalus; species Gymnocephalus cernua. The sequence goes on along the minus strand of CM042437.1, from coordinate 5,901,649 downwards.
CCCCGTGTTAAGGTTGTTGAAATAAATTGCTTCAAGGCTATCACTAAGCTGGAACAACTACTCATTTGAATCACCCACAGATTAGTTTTTCTTGTGTGGGTAGGACCTTCTAATAATTTACATCTTGACAGTCGTATCTTAAAAAATAAATAACTATCTCAGTTAAATCTATCTGTTGTCCTTTCCCCGTCTTGCTTTTGTAATCATTTGCTATTCCTTTTTTTTATGCGGCACCTTTTAAAGAAAAGTTCGAAAATTGCCTTTTCTTCCTCCGCGCCTTGTTGCTTCAGTCAAGCAATATGGCAGGCTGTGTGAATAAAGCAAATAAAACAGCATGGGAGTTGAGATAACCTGTGTGTACATCTGTGTGTGTGTGTGTGCGTGTGTGTGTGTGTATACGCCTGAAGGCAGCCCTCTGAACCCTCTATCTCTCCCTTTTCTCTTTCTCTCATCGAGTATAAAAAGAATGTCGAACAGGGTGGGGCAGGAGAGAAAGTGATACTTTGAGTTTACAGCCAGTGTGATCTGAATATAAAGCAGAGAGAGAGAAGCTAACATCACTGCACGCTGGATTTACTGCAGTCATCTCAAAGAGTTCCAGTAATTATTGGCAGCGTAGCAGTTTATTATAATGAGTAGCATTCACTTTTTAGGGTTCACACAGGTCTGAGAATCTTGTCAACGTTTGCACATAAAAACTGTTTGTCAAAGTTTTTAAAAATGGATGAATTGCTTCCGTCCTGGTCGTGGAACAACGGATCAGATCTTTACTCTAGCAAGGATCCTGGAGGGAGCCTGGGAGTATGCCCACCCAGTCTACATGTGTTTTGTGGATCTGGAGAAGGCATATGACCGGGTCCCCCGGGAGACATGGTGGGAGGTGCTGCGGGAGTATGGGGTGAGGGGGTCCCTTCTCAGGGCCATCCAATCTCTGTATGACCAAAGCGAGAGCTGTGTCCGGGTTCTCGGCAGTAAGTCGGACACGTTCCAGGTGAGGGTTGGCCTCCGCCAGGGCTGCGCTTTGCACCAATCCTGTTCGTAGTATTTATGGACAGGATATCGAGGTGTAGTCGTGGTAGGGGGGGGTTGCAGTTCGGTGGGCTGGGGATCTCATGGCATCATCGGCCTGTGACCTTCAGCACTCACTGGATCGGTTTGCAGCCGAGTGTGAAGCGGCTGGGATGAGGATCAGCACCTCTAAATCTGAGGCCATGGTTCTCAGCAGGAAACTGATGGAGTGCCTTCTCCAGGTAGGGAATGAGTCCTTACCCCAAGTGAAGGAGTTTAAGTACCTTGGGGTCTTGTTCGCGAGTGAGGGGACAATGGAGCGGGAGATTGGTCGGAGAATTGGCGCAGCGGGGGCGGTATTACATTCAGTTTATCGCACCGTTGTGACGAAAAGAGAGCTGAGCCAGAAGGCAAAGCTCTCGATCTACCGGTCAGTTTTCGTTCCTACCCTCACCTATGGTCATGAAGGCTGGGTCATGACCGAAAGAACGAGATCCAGGGTACAAGCGGCCGAAATGGGTTTCCTCAGGAGGGTGGCTGGCGTCTCCCTTAGAGATAGGGTGAGAAGCTCAGTCATCCGTGAGGAGCTCAGAGTAGAGCCGCTGCTCCTTCACGTCGAAAGGAGCCAGTTGAGGTGGTTCGGGCATCTGGTAAGGATGCCCCCTGGGCGCCTCCCTAGGGAGGTGTTCCAGGCACGTCCAGCTGGGAGGAGGCCTCGGGGAAGACCCAGGACTAGGTGGAGGGATTACATCTCCAGCCTGGCCTGGGAACGCCTCGGGATCCCCCAGTCAGAGCTGTTTAATGTGGCTCGGGAAAGGGAAGTTTGGGGTCCCCTGCTGGAGCTGCTCCCCCCGCGACCCGACCACGGATAAGCGGACGACGATGGATGGATGGATGGATGGATGGATGGATGGATGGATGGATGGATGGATGAATTGCTTTAAATATTCTGTGTAATGAAATTGCACTGTGACCCGGTAGTTGGACAAATGTTGCAGTGATGGTGGATCTTGTGTAATATGCCTCTGCTTCTCTTCTATTGGTCCGATAAACGTAAAGTTATTGTTGGATGGTGTGTAGTCCCACATTCCCTTGCAGGTTTTTTTTTATGAACAGATGGAATGAATCATACTTTCTTTCCAACTTAATTCCTATCCTGTCATGATCCATCACTGTGCTGTGACAGTACTCCTGTCACGCTGGAGGATCATAAAAGAGATATACATATCAATAAAAATGTGAAATATTGGTGGTAGAATAGATCTAATTAAAATATAAGCAAACTAAAGCAACATGGATAGCAGTGAACAAGAGACAGGATGTGCTTCAGAGGAGGCATTGTGATGAGAAACTTCTATTCCTAATGAAGATGATACTAATCAAAACATGTAAGTCCTTGATCATCTTAACAACAAGCGAGGGAACACTGATGTTTGTTCTATCTCTGTTCTTAGTTTGCTTATATGGTGTGTAACACTTGAGCACACTGCAGAGGTTCAGTGGGTGGTATAATCATCTCAAAAGAGCTGTCAGTTTCTGACAGTCTTCTAATGGAACAACAAAAAAGCTAATCAGGGAATATTCTTCTAACATCCTGAGTACATGATTTAATGTAATTCAATAGCCGCTGAGCCTTTTATATGATTTCAGGAAATGTCATTTTCTTTGGCTTGTGTTTACGTTGGTGCAGGATAGGAACTAGGAAATGTGATGAAACCAGAGGAGAATAGAAAAGGGGTGCATTGCATTCCCCTTAGATTGCCTTCTCTTTCTTTTTCCTTTTCTTTCCGGCCCTACCTCCTTATTTTCTTTGTGACCGTAACAACTCATCTCGTACTTGAGTTTCTCAGTAGGAATCAATGGCGGCTGATGTTTGAACTTGCAGTTTTCAGGGCGTTTTAGCCATCTGCATGTACGATTGTGTGTCCTCTTCACTCTTCTGTCTTCCTTTCCTTGCATCATTTGCAATGCATCTCCTGGTGGAAGCGGTAGAAAAGGTGGAGAGAAATAGAGCAGGAGGAAGGACAAACGGCAAAAACCTTGAGGGAGGAATGTGGAATATGACCAGAAAAATAGATGAGTGTAATGAGACAAGAGGAGAGGAAACAAGGAATGAGATGAAAGAAGGCGAGAAGAAAAGAGGGAGGAAAGAGAGGGAATGCAGCAAAGAAAGAGGAGGTGGGAGGAACTGAGTGGAGAGATGCCTCCAGGTAGCCTATTTTCTCACCCTGCAGGAGAGAGACAGCAATTAGGTTCACTCTGTGTGTGTGTGTGTGTGTGTGTGTGTGTGTGTGTGTGTGTGTGTGTGTGTGTGTGTGTGTATGTGTATAGCTTGTCATGAAGACAGCGGGTTTTGTAGTTGTTTTTTTTTTAAAATGAAGGGAGCACCCTACCAATGTGTTATCATCACTTAACACACACTCTCATACACACACATGCACAGTTGGGTCGTGTTGCTCAGGCATGTAGTTGTTGTGGTTTGACAGTTAAGCCACTTCAAGTACAAAAACGACTAGCTGCTATGGCATTATCTGGAACGCACACACAAATGCACATGCGAAAACAAAAATTGCAGACAGTCTTGTGTCCTGCTTTATGGTGGCTCATTGGGATGACAGTGCTTCCATTAGTTAGACAGGGTGAGAGAGTCTCTCCACTTCTGTGTATCTTGCAGCAGATGAAGCATGTGAAGGCTGGATCTGCAGGGAAAGATACTGCAGCAGGATTTGTGTCCTTTGGTCTTTTCAGTCACTCTCTGGTGAAAGTAAGCCTTGGCTTTCACGTGTGGCAAGTTCAGAGGGGTACATTGAATTTCACACTGCAGATATCAGCTCCAGCTGTGGGACTTACAGCTGTGGATTTGCAAAACTTAAAGATGCACCAGGCTGCACTGAGTTCTCATTTGCACCCTGTAGCCTGAAAATATAAATTGGCCCGACTTTTCTAGTTAGGTTGGCTTAACTGATTTTATTTGTTGGTCCAACTATTGTTTTTTGTCTGGACAACCCGTGCTCACCCAGAAAATGACACTATAGGTCGATTATGCAAGCAGCTCATAACGACCCATATTTACACTTGTTGTTAGGCGACCTCTCTAGTATCGACCACATGCAATCTTGGTCTCTCTAAGCGGAATCATTCTATAGATACGCAGATAGTGGGTTGCCTCAGGACACCGGAGATTTGTGTTTGCCTTCCATAACCTCTGCTTACACATAGTGCACGTAACTACATGCATGATGTATGTTTGTACTCTGGTTCAGATGATCCCCCCCAAGGGCGCTGTGAGATAAATCAAAGACGATGCAAGATGATAAATAGGACAGGAAATTAAAAAACAAACATAAGATGCTTTCTTCCAGCGTCTGTTTTTCTTTTGAAATACTACAGTGAATACTAGAAATTGTTCAAATGAGTCCATTGTAAAGGGAATATCACTCATTGGTCAAACTGCTCACAACGTATAGACATCTGCAACCTGTGGCACGGGATACATGTGGGGTGAAAGGTTTAAGGTTTCATCAATTTAGGTGTCACAAGCCAAGTCAGTCTAGATTCTAGAGTCGTCCTAAACCAGATAACACTAAAGATGTCACAAGATCAGAGGTAAACAAAATGTAATTGTAATATCATCTATGAAATTGCTTCACAAAAGGTCACAATCAAACACTTCCAAACATCAGAATCTAAAGGAAAGACATAGTTTTACTTCTTTTTTTTTAACCCGCATTAATTCACTTAATCGCACACGTAGAATATAAAGATCATTGTTTCTTTCCAATTGTCTTATTTCCAATTGCAAGAGTCAACGATCATCAATAGTCAACATGAGTGAATGTCTTATGAATGACTTCCTAGCCTTGTGTGTAGCCATGAATGAGTTGGAGTAAAGTCTTTTTTAATGTACACTGGGAAAGCACGTGGGGAAAGCCACAAAAGTCATGTATGTGTTAAATTATTAAGCTGCAATCAGGGACAGAGAATCTTGTTCAAATGTACGCATGGTACCACAGTGAGTGTATTGTGTTGTATGTGTTGAAAGACAGACGTACATAGAAGGATTGTAATGAAAGAGCGGCAGAGGTGACCTCTGGATGTCTGAACAGAAGCAACAGCTCCCCTGTTGCTTCTGCAGATGCGAGAAGATGGAGGAAGGGAAATCCCTTCCTCCATCTTCTCGCATCTGCTTCTTGTTCTTTTCTCTACTCGTGTGTGTGTGCGTGTGTGTGTGGTATTATGAATAATGCAATGTGTGTTGTATGAAAAGATAAGGAGGCGACATTGGGTTGTATAGGGGTTAAAGGAGGTGATGTCACTACATTCACCCTCTCTCCTCACACCCAGAGGGTGAGAGAGAGGGAGGAAAAATAGATAAGGATAAAGGTGAGAGGACGAAGACAGAATATGAAGGGAGACAGTAGTGTCAGAGAGAGCGATAAGGCCAAAAAAGGAAATGAGAGAGAGAAGGGAAAAAGAAGTAGTTGTTGGCTCGGTCAGATGTTTTGCTTACCATACATTATCCCCCGTTTTATTATTTATACATTTCAAGCACACAGCAGGGTGGATGCCCTGACCTTCCTTGCAAGGACAGTGGGTGTTTGTGTGTTGTCACACTTCTTAACACTTCTATGTGACTGATACAAAATGAGAACAGTTTGTGGCAAAGGTGAGTGTTTATGTGTGAGAGTGTGCATATATGTGTTAATTATGTGCACGTGTATGCATGTGCTGTAAGGAATGAAGCTGCATGCTAAATGGTAGGGCTGAGAAATTAATTGAAATTTAAATCACAATTATGATTTTGGCTCGTAATGATCGCAATAACAGGATAATCGATGGACAATATATCGATATTATATCGATATGTGAGGCTAGATATCGTCTTAAATTTCGTAATATTGTAAAATTGTAATATCCTGAGATGACACAAGTGTTGTCTTTTCCTGGTTTTAAAGGCTGCATTACAGTAGAGTGATGTAATTTTCTGAACACACCAGCCTGTTCTAACTGTTCTATTATTTGCCTTTACCCACATAGTTATTATATCAACATAACTGATCTCATTGTGTGCATATTTTTAAGGTTGCTCCGATCAGGATTTTTGGGGCCGATCACCGATTGCTGGAAGACGTATCGGCCGATACCGATCACTTTTATGAACTGAAAATTACGCCATTACGTAACAGTCACACATGTTTAGAGAATGTATCAGTAACTGTTTGGCTTTCTGTCCTAGCTCAAAATCTAAAAAATGTCCTTTCAATCACTGCACATTTCTTCAGCACACACACACACACACACACACACACACACACACACACACACACACAGACCGACAGACACACACACACACAGACCGACAGACACACACACACACACACACACACACACACACACAAACACACAGATACACACACACACACACACACACACACACACACACACACACACACACACACACACACACACACACACACACACACACACAGACCGACACACACACACACACACACACACACACACACACTCAGACAGACACACACACACACACACACCGACACACACACACACACACCGACACACACACACACACACACACACACAGACCGACACGCACGCACACACACACACACACACAAACACACAGATACACACACACACACACACACACACACAAACACACAGATACACACACACACACACACACACACACACACACACACACACACACACACACACACACACACACACACTCTCAGACACACACACACACACACAGACCGACACACACACATACACTCAGACACACACACACACACACACACACACACAGACACAGATACACACACACAAACACACACACACACGCACACACACACACACACACACCTGTTTGAGTGGCGCCGGAGCTGCAACACTCCGCACTGCCTTAGCGTTAGCTAACTTTAAAACTCCTCACACTGCTTTCCGTGACTAACCTTCAAATGTCTGATGAGGTTGGTGGTTGTGATGGCAAAATTACTTTTAAAGCACATTCTATTAGGGATAATCTGTTTACTGTATGTGTTAACTTAGAAAAAGGTTTCTAACAGATGAACAGCTAAAACTATAAACTCTGATTAACTGAAGACTGACGTGTCTTTTCGCGAGGTCTTTATTGACGTGTGTTTAGAACAAGTTTAGATTAGGCGCCGTAAACAGAATCCTACAGTGTCTCTAAAACAGTTTTGTTATTCCCCAGCAGCTGAGACTTCGAAGGTGTTATATCTTCTCATTTTAACTGGGCCAAAAGGCATGACGTGACTCTATGCTTTTTGTTTGTGTAACTGGGTCTTTGCAAGATCCATGAGGGGGGGGGAAGGAAGGCGGTCACCATTCGTTTTGATTCTCTATATGTTGGTTTTCTGTGAGTTGAAACTCAGAACGCTCTTGCACTCGTATCGAGGTACAGGTGTTATGGCGTTTCTCCATTTGCAAATGAGAATAAACACTCAATAACCAGACTTTGGTTTCTGCTCGATGGTCTTCATTTGTTTCACTACAAGCTTTAAACCTTTTATTTACTTACCCCGTGTTATTAGGAATTATTCCACGACATGGTGTTAAAATGTCTTTGGAGCTTTTCGCCTCGTGGTATTTCCTCGGCACACACGTTGCAAATCGCAAATTTTTCCAAGATAGCAATGAGTCGGCGACCACCGGCGGTGCTCCAGAGGCAGTAGAAGCGTCAGAATGGCGTAATCGCAAACACGTTTGCCGGCGCACCACCGGTGACAGCTGCTTTTTAAAAGCGGTAGCCACCTTCCTACCGCCTTCGTTCCGCGGCCGGCCCGCGGGCCAACTGCTGTTCTGCCGCCGTTCAGACACCTTGTAGAACTGCCAGACCGGTGAATGTAGGGATGCCGCCATTTTAGCTCCATGTAGAAAATGTTCTCACGAGTAGTGCGCTCTTAATACATCCATGGTAGTGCGTCATCTGATCGGCATTTATGGAGACCACCGATCAAACTATTTAAAGCCATTATCGGCCGATACCGATCAGTGACCAATCAATCGGAGCACCCTTACATATTTTGTGAAATCACCAATTGTCAACCCTACAATATCACCACAATATCGATATCGAGGTATTTGGTCAAAAATATCGGGATATTTGATTTTCTCCATATCGCCCAGCTCTAGGGGTGGAACGGTACATGTATTCGTATTGAACCGAAACGGTACGGGCGTCTCGGTTCGGCACATGAATTTACATGGAGAAAACACGGTATAAAAATAAATAAAACTTGCATGCAAATGAATTAATGTAATGTGGAACCACTGTTAGATACGTGCTTCTTTAGGGACACCTAATCTGTAGCCTCCCCTTAGCTCCTCCCGAGCAGCTCCGCCTACATGTTGAGTCGGCCGGTCCAGTCAGAGCCGATAGTCTTTCTCTGTCACTCTGGGTCCAGTGAGTTCACACGAAGCAAACTAGTCCCTTCCATATATAACCAAACACGGACGTAGCTGTATCCCTTCTTGCCTCGACCACAAATGGCCTCCAGGCCCGTTTGCTTCACTGTTAGCTCCGCCGTTAGCTAGTTGTTAGCTCTGCTGTTTGCTCCGTTGTTAGCTGTTAGCTCTGCCGTTAGCTGTTAGCTCCACCGTTAGCTGTTCCTGCTCTGTGTAACTAAAGCTGCTCTTTTAACATCCCTGCTCTGTGCATTCACATATGAGAGCAGCGCTTGTCTCCTATAATCACACTACCAGCTGATTGTCTTATTTTGTTTACAAGTTCCAGATGGAGTCTGGAGATGATGTGGGGTACTTATTGTTTACTGTTTACATCTTACTTCAGGCTGTTGCAGCTAGCTTAGGGGAAAGACTGTATGACACTAGGTGGTACAGCCTGAGACATGCACAATTAAAATAATTGCCTTCTGCATTTTTGTTTTGCCTTTCCCTCCATTGTACCGAACCATGATGTCTGAACCGAGGTATGAACCGAACCGTGACTTCTGTGTACCGTTCCACCCCTACCCAGCTCTACTTTTTGCAACTCTTATTGTGTGAAAAAAATGCTCAAATGGGAAAAGTATTAAGGTAAATTTCACGGTTCAAGTTGTTTTCGCTGTTTTTCAATAATTGCAACGTCTTTCCAAATGTCAATGAGTAATTGTGTTAAATAAATGTGATTTCAGTATTGACCGAAATAATGGTGATTATGATTTATTTACATGACCGAGCAGCCCTACTAAATGGTTGTGTATATTTATACACCGTAACGTCTCTCTCTGTGTGTGATTGTGTGCTGGTTTTCTTTTTGTCTGCTGTCTCTGAGGTTGTGTTTATCTTTATGGTCTGTACGTTTGTACTTGTATCTTTGTCAGGACCAGTGCTGACCTGGAGAGTGCATCTAGGACATATTTGGAAAGTGAGGAATATTTGTCCCGTCCTCACGTTTTCAAAGGGCTATTTGAAGTTTAAGACTTAGTTTTAGGGTTGAGGTAAAATAGGCTCACGTTAAGGTTACCATATAGTAAGAGCTCACCCAGTAAGAGCGTTCACCCCATGTTGGTCCCCAGGTTGAGTCCTGCAGCGGCGCGGGTTCAAATCCGACCTGCTGCCCTTTGCTGCGTATCATCCCCCATCTCTCTTCCCCTTTCCTGTCTATCCACTGTCACTGTATAATAAAGGGAAAAAGCCCCCAAAATATAATCTTTGAAAGGTTACCATATAGGGTTGGACACACTTGAAATGTGGTTGTGTTGTGATTTGGTCATAAACAACCGAGTCTCGCTTGCTGTGAATTCTCACACTTTGGCCTTAATCACAGATTACACAGACTTTGTACTAGAGAGCTGGCAGAGTAAAGACCGTTTGATGCCCGATCCAACTGATTCGGAAATTTGCGTTCTCACATACAGGTCCGCTGGGTAATGTCTAGATAATTTCAGGTTTGCAGTGTATGTGTGAAAGGGGCTATAGAAAGTAATAGGTGTTGTTGCATATAGTTCTAGTCTTGCACTAAACACAGCTGTCACCTTACAATGTATGCCAGTAATTTCTTCTTTTTAAAAAAAAAACAAAACACTGTCAACATATTTATGCACCAAAGTCATCTGGAGATAAATCCTATTTCAAAGTCTTGAATTGAAGATGGAAAAAGTGGACCTCATTGCTAGGATTGGGCCTCGAGAACCGGTTCCAACTTGGAATTGTTTAAAAAAAAAAAAATGTATTAGAATCGTTTGGAAAATTTGGTTTTGAATCCGATCATCGGTTCCAAATTGAATGCACAATTTTTGGTTTCCATAGCGGCCAACATACTTCTCGGCGCTTTTTATGTTGCAGCCATGGAGCACAATGAGCGGCGCTCTAAAGTGTGGCTGTATTTTACATTGAAAAAGCCCGGTAAAACTGTAAACCACCATTGAATCAAAATAAAATGTTCCTCTTTATCTGTGAAATAAGCACATATCGGAATAGAGAAATGATAAGAACAGGAATTGAAAGGAAGAATTGGAATCAGAATTGATAAAAATCAAAATGATGACCAACCCTACTCATTGCTCAGTTACAATGTCTAAAGAGAACAGGGAGAAGAAGAGCAGGCTAATGGAGAGGACAGTTAAGTTGAGCAGGGTCAGTGTTATTTCAGCATGCCCCTGAAGGACGCGGCACTCATTTCTGATAAGCACAATTCCTTTTGTTTAACAAGGCAGATATGAAGGCATTAATGTGCAAATGGATCCGCTCTGTTTTACTTTCTCTTTCGTTTAGTCTACCTTTCTCTCTCTCTTGCTTTACATCTACCATTTCATGTTACTCTGTCTCTATTTCTGCTCTGTTTTTCTTGCTCTGCAGCAAATTGAGTCTGTATGAGCTCCAAATCATGTTCAAGTGCAGCCAGAGACACTTCCAACTCTTTCAGACAGTAATTCTACCTGCTAAACTATTATCAACACACACACACACACACACACACAGATGCAGAGAGTCTGTCTGGCAGTCTATCAAGAGCCTTTGGCACTTGCGCTGCTGTACCGTCATTATCCTGCAATGAATAATTTCTCAGTCATTTCCTTCTATAGGACAGAGCCAAGGAGCTAGAGAGAGACAGTCAATGACACAGAGACTGACACAGATCATCATGTAATGTCAGACTGCAGTGCCAAAGAGCTTCTTCAGAAGCAGCTGAGAGTCTGTGACTCCACTGGTGGCATATCGGATTGGGGACTCTGAGAGCTGCAGCAGGCCATTAGACAGCAATGAGCAGGGAGACAAGTCAAGACTGAGGCCAAATTACCCCCATTTTCTACAAGTTGAAATGGAGTTCTTATTGCATCTTGAGACTTTCAGTGAGCTACATTCATAAATTATTTGAGTTAGAAGAGACTGAAAAGGTTCAATCTCTGAATGAGCAGGATAACTCTGGGCAGGGAAATGAAATCAGCACTTGCTGTTCCCTTATTATCATCTTTTGGGGTGCCCATGAGCAAGGCACTTCATCTATAGTGTTGCATTGCCAGACCTATCTCCACAGCGCTGCGGAGGAAGGTCTGGCTAGTCCACACAACATCCCTGGATGGCAGAAAAATGTGCTCTGGTTTATTGGCATTTCATTAAACTAATCACAATCGTCTTGGGTGGCGCTAAGCGCTGGACAGAGCAACGGTGCCTCTGCAAAATAGCCTCAGGAAGGAACTTGTTTTGGTGGAACACGTGCAAAAGTTGTTTTAGTTGTGCAACAGAAAACTCAGATTGAACAGATAGTCTAGCTAGCTGTCTGGATTTACCCTGCAGAGATCTGAGGAGCAGTTAACCAGAGTCTTCATAAATTCACCGAACTTTAGAACGGCAAGACAAAGAAAGCGGAAGGTAACAGGCATTGGGCCTGAAAATGAGGAACCTCCGGCAGAACTTCTGGCGGCATCGAAACTTTTTTGTAAATGAAACGTTGTCGATATATAAACTACTTTATCCGTAACTGCTCCAGTGAGCCTCCTTTCAAGCCCACAGGCAGTTGCTTAAAATATAGGTTTTGCTGGAGTATTCCTTTAAGCTGAAGGTGCAATAAGTGAGTAACCTTTCTAGGAATTATAAGCAAAACAGCTTTTTCAGGGAGTGTAAAACAATAACTAACATGACACATTACTGTGAATTACAATTGCTGATCAGCATCAGAAGGATAACGGCAAGTCAACACTGGTTAAGTGACTCTTCTCCATGTGTTGACTCTAGCTGTTGCCCATGGTCCAGATGTCTAAGTATACTTTGATGACATTTCCACTTCTTGTTGCCAAGATAACTGAGCTGCAGTAGCCAGGACTGAGGCGGTAAAAATGGAAGGCCTCTTCGTTGATGTCTAGGGCTGAAACGATTCATCGAGTTACTCGAGTAACTCGATTACAAAAATTCCTCGAGGCAAAAACTCTGCCTTGAAGCCACGTTAAATTCCTATGACGCGCACTATACGCTCAGGGATCTGATTGTTCCACACCACCAGGAAGCACACCACTAGCGCATGATACGTTTTGAATTTAGTTGGCGCGATGGCGGAGAGTAAAGACGTCCAGAAACGGCAGAGAATGTCTAAAGTTTGGGATTATTACATACTAAAAAAGGAAGAGAACAAGGTGCAATGTGTCTACTCCTGCAAAGTAGACCTGGCATACCACAGGAGTACGACTTCAATGATTCAGCATCTGAACCGTAAACATCCACTCCACGCTGTTTCACCAAGCGTCGCTGAAACAAGGTAACGTAGCCTAAGCAGCCGCTGATTTTAATCGCATACTGTATTTGTAGCGATGTCGTGATGCGGTTTGACTAGATATGTTTAGCTTTGATGTTTTTAAGTAGTAAACTTATTCACGTTCAATTGCAGTATAGCCTAAAAAAAGAACCCCTTCACACACACACACACACACACACACACACACACACACACACACACACACACACACACATGCCATGCACCCTCGTCTCTTCCTCACGCACGGCACGCGTGCACACACAAACACACACACACACACACACACACACACAGGTTGCTAGGTTACCATATCAAATAGGCTCACCCCTGAAATTCTATATTATTTGTTAGTAGCCTAATGGTAAATGCTGCAGGTGTAGCAATCTACATAAAACTAGATATTTATTTTGATGTCAGGGCTAGATTACAGCATGAAACTTAATTAAATGAAATTGCAAAATGTTGGAGTTGGAATATAATGCCTCTGTTCTTTTGAGAAATAAAAGCCAAAAGCTTGATCATTTTACAGCCACATCATTTTCGTTATGCATTATTTGTTTAAAAATTATCCGATTAAGCGATCGATAAAGTGCTAGATTAATCGATTACAAAAAGAATCGATAGCTGCAGCCCTATTGATGTCAGCAGTAATTTCCTCTGCTCGTTGTGCATCGCAGCTCCTCCGTGCTAACGCCGAGTTGATGCTAGGTTGAGACTGAGAGCAGGACGCACCGCCACCGACATTAACCAGGATCGGATGCACTTTGTTTAAGTGGTACATCATTTGAGTCGTGGCCGTGTTGTACTTATACACGGCGTCGCAGTGTTTGCATCGATATAATAATCGACAGAGCCCCAGGGACTGACTCAGCGTGCTTTCTTTATTAACCACAACATCTTATTGTCTGGAAATGGTTGTCCAAGCAACATACTTTGGTTTCTGGCACGGATAGCCAGAATATCCTTTTGCAGCTGTAAATGAAGACAGAATGACTCTACTGTCTGCTGACCTTCTCAACTTTTGCGAATGTTTGAGAGGAGCCCGCTCTTTGTATTTGGGTGCGATGCTAGAAAATCCTTCACAAGTCTCATCAACTGCAGCGGGTTATTTTCCACACAGATTGAGCTCTGAATAGTCATAACATCTCATCACATGTTGTGTCTGCGTGGGTCATTCGAGTTTCTCTTTGGCAAGATTTAAATGTTTCTGCTGCCTGGTTGGCCAATTTCTAAACGCCGAAGGCCATTTACAGCCGTCTGCCATGTGGGATGCTCAGAACAACTTAAAAAAGATGGAGAGGTTAATAAAGCAACAACTCTGTGTGTGTGTGTGTGTGTGTGTGTGTGTGTGTGTGTGTGTGTGTGTGTGTGTGTGTGTGTGTGTGTGTGTGTGTGTGTGTGTGTGTGTGTGTGTGTGTGTTATATTCAGTATGCCAGCAGTGTATTCTTGGCATCATTACCTCTACGTCTGCCAATTGTGAGATGAGTGAATGGCTGTCATCACAGAGCCTCCAGTGGGCCGGGCTGAATCTTAACTTTGTCGGTATCCGGAGTTTTTAACATTCACACAACTTCTCTGATACCGGGTCAGATCTTAGGCTAGTTTATGGTCATATTGTGTTAATCAATAACTAAAAAATACACACATTGTACGGATAAGAAGCACTGATTGGTTTAGTCATGTGTTTTTTTGTGACACGTGACAATTTTTTTATCACATATGATACATATAACACATATACTGTATGTGACAAATATATGTTCACATAACTAATATCCCAGCATACTTAGAGACACCTGTGGTTTATAAAGATGCAACCACAATGGCTGAATGCTGAACCCAGTTGTAAAAAGAGTCTTCTCGCTGAAATTGCTTTACGAAACCTATAAAGAACATTTGAACTATCTGGTATCACGCAATGACTATTGGTTGGTCTACTTATTATTAATTAATTAGTAATAATGATATTTCTTTCTCATGACTTCTTCCTGAGCTTTCAGTCACATCTTGTGGGTTGATAGTTTTTTTTCTGAATTATGTGGATTAAAAAAATGCATTTACAGACACGGGCTGTGCCTATTTTAAGTTAGTATAAGCCCTGCTAGAAGAACAAAACCTCCTAAATTTGGCATTTGAGAGATAGAAAAAAAAAATATTGGTCCGTGGTGAAAGATTTACATTTAGCAACATTTAGCAAATTTCCATCAAATTGTAAGTAATTGCAGCTCACATTAGGCACTGTTTTTGAAATCACATTAAATTGAGCACAATCAGCTGGGAAATTGACTCTTAAAAAATTGAATGAATACATGGCAGTTCATACTGCCAGAAAGACACATTTGTATTGTAAATGAGTATTCATTAAAGTCAAATAAATACTTGCTTCCAGCAGTTCAGGGGGGAAATATTTCAGAGAGTTAATTGTTCACATGTTATATGTTTCATTCTGACCATTCAAAAAAAGTAATATCTTCTTATTCTTTTTTAGAGAGTTGGTATACATTTCTTTGAGTGCACACAGACATGAGTAGAGCTACATGTTGAAATAGGATGTTAGAACAAGGTTATAGTGTCAGATTCAGAGACACACCCCTCCGGTGGTTTCATTAAACAGAGTTATCAAAACCACAGACGGAGAAATCCAGACAGAGAGACAATAGTGAGACAGAGACACAGACACCGTCGGCTATATCATTAAGACCCGAGTTATAAAAAGTTGATAATTAAAGACAGGTCTCGGAGGATGGGAGGAGATAATTGGCTTTCTCAGCCACGACACTTCGACCCACTTTACTACCAATAACTTAATAAGGCTCGGAGTCAGATAGACAAGTCACAAGATAACATCTTTCTTGCTACCGGAAAATATTACATTTGTGTGTGTGTGTGTGTGTGTGTGTGTGTGTGTGTGTGTGTGTGTGTGTGTGTGTGTGTGTGTGTGTGTGTGTGTGTGCGTGTGCGCTTTGCATCATGACCCAGGTTATGTTTTTGAAACAGGTGGCTTTGAAATAAAAGGCTCAAGAGTCACACTGCCCATACTTAATTTGCTCTTAAATTATGATTCAATATTTCCCTTCATTTTTTATTCAACAGTTAATTCCCCTCTCTCTTAAAAGCCCAACTCAGAAATGCATGAATAGATATGTCAGTGGCATGGCTTTTATGCATGGACAACTGCCAAATTATTAGCGTAGTTACCTAAAACTGATTAACAGCGATGAAGTTCAATATATTTGAAATCTGTAAAAGCGTTAATTGCAGTCACTGTGTGCAAATATTAAAACATAGGGGAGGAAGATAGAGTCTGTCTATGAGTCTAAATAACCCCATGAAAAATAGACCATAGATAGAAATTGCACATGGAGTTTTTACTCCAGACAATAAGTAGTGCAGAAACAAAGAGGAGAAAATCAGCGGAAAGGACAGGAAAGGAAAAAAGTGACAGAGGAAGGGCAAAGAGTCACGCTGGAAAGGAAATCTGACGTGGATTCTTGTTATTAACAGTCAGAGTTCACTGAACCTTTCTACAGTTCAGCAGCTAACCTATGCTCCCCCCGTGTGTGTGTGTGTGTGTGTGTGTGTGTGTGTGTGTGTGTGTGTGTCATAGAGATTATTTACTGTGTAAATGAGAGTCTGTACAGTGTGTGGCTGAGACTTTGAGAGTGTGAGTGTGTCCTTTAACAGGACAGTAATAGCCCCTCAATGTGACCTCCACACACACATATGCACGCATACACACACACACACACACACACACACACACACACACACACACACACACACACACACACACACACACTTCAAGCGTAACTCTCGCCAAAATGCATCCTAGGGTCTTTTTGTCAATGTACGCGAGTCAAGCTTTAAAAGCATAATTAGGATGGAAGCGCCACTTTTAAGATTTACCGTATTCTCGTTTTTTCTCGTTTTTTGAATGGGAGAGCTAGGGGCACTTTCATGCTAGCCTCAAAATAGCTATTTTTGAAACACTAAGAAGGCTCAACACAACATGAACTTTACTCCAAGTATCTCCAGGAGCTCTACACATTAATGCAGCATTGAGAACATTGTTTGTGTACACAGAGTTTAATAAAAAGAAAGATTTTGAACAACTCACCGTAGCTGTTGTTGTTTCCTGCCGCAGCCATTTTATCAGTCAAAAAGAGTTGATTTCCAAATGCAACGTAACAGGGAGGAGAGTAAAGATGGAAAGCTCCTAAAGCTTAGTTCCATAGAAATGCACGGATGATTTTTTGTTTTGTCTTTAGTGAAAAACAATATCGACCTTGTAGTTGAAAAAAGAGCCTCATATAAGAATGATATTTCCTCCGATGGAGTCCGTTCATATTCGGAGATCGATTCTTTTTGACTTTTCAAAATCTTTCTTTTTAGTAAACTCTGTGTACACAATCAATGTTCTCAATGCTTGTGTTAATGTGTAGAGCTCCTGGAGATAAACTGCAAGAGTTACGCTTTAAGACACACATTGTTGTCTCATTCACTCTGACATCTCTCCATTAGTGCATGTAAAAGGACATGAGTGTGTGTGTGTGTGTTTCAGGCCTGTGTGTAATAACCGAGTGTAAAATTGTAATTTCCCCATTGGGGATCAATAAAGAGTATAAATTATAAAGTATTAACTTGTTATATCCCAGCAGAGAAAATGTGTCTCACACACTTTGACACACACCTTCACACTAGATATAACTTCACAACACTTTTCTATTGTTTAGCTCTGTTTTAATTACTTTTTTCAAGGTGAGAGTTCTCACAGTTACATGTTTTCTCTCACCTGATGAAATAAGAGTCAATTCATGTTGTGCCTTGTCGCCTGTATGTGGAGACAAAGCAAATTAAATTACACTCTTCCCGATATCCCACATATTTGTTGCACCTTAGATAGCTTTGTCTTTCCATCATTTTCATTCCTTTATTCTCAGAAAAGCATAAAGCACACCTGTTGTCCTTTTGCTGGCGTATTTCTCTTCTTTTTTTACTTTTTTTTTGTTAACATTTTCAATCTTTTGTTTCATGTGTAATGTTGTCTTCTTACAAACTGCATTTTTCATCAAGTAGAAAACCTCAGACTCCAGCTTCCTCCAGCTGATGCTATTTATTGTCTTAGCATCTCAAGGCTAGCAGAACAGGATCTGTTTAATGAACAGCCAAACAAACCAGGCGGATGCATTGTTTTATTAGAGACTAAAGAAGACCGTGTCATCACACGGTAAAACTGAACCTGTGGTTGATTTTGTGGCTTCTGCATATTACGTGAAATGCATGTATGCACCATCTTTTGTCTTTTCTCATCATGTCTAGTACATCAGTTATCGTTGATTCCTTGTGTGGGTACGCTACTTGAATCTCACCCTGCCATTAACAATGAAAGCTACTACAGCATGCAAATACATTGTAGGGCTTTGAGAACGCACCCACGCACACACACGCACGCACAGCCTGGTTCAGAATGTGAAAGTGAAAAGGAAATCACAGGTTCAAAACATTTTAAAGTTCAATTTGTGATGCAAGAAGTGGCTCAACATCTAAGTTTTCTATGTATTGTGTGTTTGTGTGTGTTTGTGTGTGTCGTGTCGATGTGGGTCAGTGCTGCGATGTATTTTTAGTGCCGGTGGGCGACCATCAATAACCCAGACGTTTTAAGTCAGTCTTCACCCATCTATCAGGCTTGTGTGCTGCCCAGGGCTCGAACCCACGACCCACTCATTTGTCTTGCCACGTTTCCTGCTCCGACAGTCTGCCAACGGCCACTTAAGAACACACACACATGCACGCACACGCACACACTGGCTTACAATAACTTGTGTAAAACTAGCACATTTTAGTAGTTGTCATGGGGCTGACTGGCATTATGTTGAACATATGGCTTTTTATCTGTGAACTATAGAGGAGATGTAAAGATATACAGCAATGTGATAGACTGGGTAAACCAGCCCGATCTGCCGGCGATTTGATTTCTCCCTGCAGCTCCGGTTGGAAACTTGTACGTTTATCTCTCCTGCTTCCATTACAAATTTACGGGAACCAATCACAAACTGGCTTATCCACCTGGTGCACTATTGGTGGGTTTAACACGATGATGATAGAGAAGCGACCAAGCAGCTTTTTGTTTACATTCAACATGGCGGCTACCGAAGCGCAGCAACCCGTTGGTGCTGCTGTCGCTGCTACGTCACCCGGATCGTTGGTCTGATTGGTTGAAGGACTATCCAATTGCGTACAGAGTCATTTGAACTATGCCCGTTGATCACGCCTCTTGTGCAGAGAAAATACAGAGCAGACTCCCCACTAGGGTTGGGTACCGAAACTCTGTGCCAATAGCTCCCCGGTTCCGACATAAACGGTAGTAACGAGACCGAATAAGAACGAAATTTTCGGTGCCTTATTTCGGTGCCTGACTTTCCACTACACTCGACAGCAGGTAACGTTAGCCTAGCGTTAGCTAGCAGCGTGATTAAACACGGTTAAAATGCTGACCGGTAACGTTAAACAGTGTAAAGTGTGACTGTATATCAACAGTCTGCTCTGCAGCGCAGCAGATGCCGACGTCGGAAAAACACAGACGGTGCATACACGGAAACTGGTAACCTCCAGCCTCGCGGTGCATTCAAAGTTATTGTAAAATACCCTTTTCCCATCTGGTTGTTGTTTTTGTCGTTAAACAGCAATTTATTGGTGAAATAAGTTGTTTATTATAAGTTATAGTTATTACATTACTATTAAATCATTTAATTTTGATCATAGGGCCTTAGTAATAAACAATGTGTTCTTAAATCAGTCCCTCCAGAAAAACGCGGAGTTTTTTTGTGATTGTTGCGGGCAAAAATCCTTGATTATGCGGCACATTTTCTTAAAAAATGCGATGGAATATGCGGGATATTTATGCCATTTTATGCGATGAAAATGCGGGAACTTGCAAAAATTGCGGGAACTTGCGGGAACTTGCAAAAACTGCGGTTTGATGAAAAAGAGAAAAGAAGTGATTCCCCCAACACAGTGTTCTCAGTAGGTGAAAGTACGTCACTTCATAACGTTCCCATGGCAACAGGGGAAAATGGCTGCTCTTGTGAGAAGTAAACGCAACATTTTTCAACTTTCTGCTGACGAAAATGCGGGGATTATGAAATCATGCAAGCCCCGCATATTTTGCGCGGAAATCGGCAATTTATGCGGCGAAAGTGCGGCGTATTTGAAAAAATGCGGCCTCCGCATTAATATGCGGACTTTGGCTGATTATGCATTGAATTCTGCGATCGCATAATCGCGTTTTTCTGGAGGGACTGTTAAATGTCACTGACTGTTGTTTAGTAGGCCTATCCTTCTTGTTTCTTCTTCTTTTTTTTTTTACTTTCTTAAAAAGTATCGGTTCAGGCACCGTTTTAAAAGTACCGATTTAGCACCGGTATCGGAAAAAACCCAAATGATACCCAACCCTACTCCCCAGACAAATGTTCAATCTTAAAAGATTGAGCTTGGTCTGGTGATAGCCAGAGTAGCAATGTGACCATCTTGCCTGGAAAACCGTTACACACCTTTCTCTCAAGTCAGAGGTTTAGACAGGTGGAGGTGATGTACTTTAACTTTTATGAACTTTAAGGAAAATTAACAACTTGATAAGGGTGCTCTGATCAGGATTTTTGGGGCCGATCACCGATTGCTGGAAGACGTATTGACCGATACCGATCGCTTTTATGAACTTATAAATTACGCCATTACGTAACAGTCACACATGTTTAGAGAATGTATCAGTAACTGTTTGGCTTTCTGTCCTAGCTCAAAATCTAAAAAATGTCCTTTCAATCACTGCAGACATTTCTTCAGCACACAACACACACAGACACAGATACACACACACACACACACACACACATCAAACTCAACAAAACCACCGATCAAAATATTGACCGCGGTGACCGATCAATCGGAGCACCCTTATAACTTGATAATGTGTAAAGAATTGTTGGTGTGTTCTCTTTCCTTTGCAAAATAATACCTAAAATATAATACAACTCTCATGCATTATGTTTACTTGTTAGGTCTCATATAATGCCTACCTGTTATCTTTATTATTTAGTGTATCACTGTTTGAAAAAGGATTTGGCTTCGCTCTGATTTATCAAACCAATCCATCTAAAATGACATCACGAGTGTGTGTAAAACAACATTTTTATCAAAAAATGGCTGAAAGTTTGACTTCACGTCTGAAGCGGCTTTTAATGCCCAATTTCCATTTCTCCAAACAAGAAGGTGGATATAATCATCTGAGCTACAAAGCATGGAAGCCGTCAAGTTTGGAAGCTCCAGAGCTCCGAATGGAAAATAAAGTATGAAGATGACAACTTCCACTTTTCCTCTACAATTAGTGACCTTCTATTTTAAAATGCTTCTCTAATGCTTCTAAAATGCAGCTTCCAAAATTGCTGACGTGACACAATAATTGTCTTCCCGCGTTGCTGCCTGTGTATGTTTGACATTTGTGAATTCATTAACAGCTGTTAGACTTGGAAATAAAATAACATGTGAGCTAAAAGAAACTTTAAAAAGAGTGTTTCACAGATTTAGCCGTTTGGTTCACTCGTCCTCAGGTAGATTTTGTTCAGAATCAGCCCCATGATAATCAGACTTTTCTTCAACACAAGCTGATGAATAATAACCTGTCCAACATTTGGCAGCTGCCCCCACTTGGCTGAATTGCTTTTTTTGAATGTCCAAATCAACATCGTTCTTTACAATTACAGGAGTGTTTTGGGAGTGACTTTGGGAGATTATGTCCAGTACACATTTTCCCAGCAGGTTGCCATTGGGCACACGTGCCAAATACTTAGTAGCAGGCATCAAATCCTCATGAAGACATTTTTTTTTTTATTGACGATTGATGTTGAAAGCTTACTCTCTATGAATACTAAATGCCAGAAATAAAAAGGCACAAGACAACTCGTGCTGTAAATATTCCCCAGGGAGATCAATAAATAATTGAATCCTCTGCTGGAAACAATGTAAAAAAATAACAATGTTTAACATCGATGCAAGAAGTAAATATTTTCCTGTCCTGTTGCCTTGTTTAAAGACACTTTGGCAGGATTAATGTTTTTGCTCTTGTCTGGGTCTTCTGATTGAAGGGTTGTTACTTTTCGATGCCACAGATACCGACCTCAACCAATTCATAATCGCGGAACTTGCAAATTCTGATACTCATGAGAGGCGTAGCTCGAATTCTCTTGCCGATCATTGGAAGTATCATTATGAGTACAAAAGGCAGAGATTTGCATAACTCATTATAAGCCAGGAGAAAGACAGCTGTGTAGTTTCAGCAGTGCTGATCGGTGCGCCCAAAGCTTATCATTAACACAAAGCTCTGAAGACTAAAGCTCACATGGACAACCTCATTTTCTTTTGGATTTTTATTAAAAAGATGTAATTTATTTGGGTCTAGCAGAGGACATGCAAATGTGAGTAACGGATGAACAAAAACAACACAATATCTAGCCTACATAGTAATGGAATTCGCTTCCAGCAGATTTGTTCGGTTGTCATTGTCTGTGTGAGCAGCCTTCGAAGAATGTTTTGGGAGCTTGAAGGTCAGGAAAAAACAACTCAGATTGCCTGAAATAGTCATAAATCCTGTCATCCATCAATGTTTTTGTAATAGCACATTGATTAAACTCTCCATGTGAGGAAGGCATTAGAAGGAATTCCATTTGCTAATGAGACTATGACTGAAAAGAACTACTTTACTACACAGTGACCTACAGTCTCACTGACTTTAGAGACGTTTGAGGTAGGGTGAGCTGATACAAATCCTCTTCAGAAGTCAAACACAACCTCAAAAGAAAGAAGCATCTATCATCAGCATGATCAGCGTTACCTCTACACAGGTACTGTATAACACAGAAACTAACCTCTACTATGCTAATTTGCACAAATTCAATAAATATATAAATAATAAATTAAAATATAAATAAAAATAGTAATAAATCATCTACAAATAGGAAATACCATGGCTTCCCAATACACAGAGTTTGGAGAAGCCGGGGTCTGCCGAGATCCGCGCTGGGAGTTTTGTGCTCTGTGCCCGAGGAGGAAAGCCACACACCATTCATCTAAACACACTGCCCACACAAAGATGACACAGAGCTAAATATCTCAATAACAACATTTGTTATATTGCAGTAAAAGCAAACAAATGGTTTAACTTACCGGTTAAAGTATTTACTTTTGTTTTTTTATTTTATTAATTGCACTGTGACAAACTGATGGGAAACATTTTTTTAATTTCTTCTTCTATGCTTCTATCAGTGAAATGACAAATAAAGTGAATAGTGAAAGTTCAGTTTTGCCCATTGGTCTGTACAGACAGAAGCCCTTTAAACTTTTTTAATTTGTATTTCTTTTGTCAATTAATTTCATAGCAGATAAGCTGCAGAAAGCACAGAGGTGACAGATGGAACAAAGGCAACCTATAAAGAAATAAAAAACCTTGCTGTCATGAATTTCAATAAATTACAGATGCCTGACTGACTTGGTACATGGATTAAATTGGCTGTCAGAGCATAGGAGTGTGTGTGCATATTAAACTGTGTGACTCAACACTGATCACTGCAACATAACCTGTAGCAGAGCTCTTATCACTCACATATCTCACACACACACACACACACACACACACACACACACACACACACACACACACACACACACACACACACACACACACACACACACACACACACACACTCACTTGCATTTAGGCACAAAAACATTCATGTTATTTAAAAAAAAAAAAAATGTCCCAGCTTGTTTATATGCAAATACAGCTGCACAAACTTCTTAAAAAAACAAATGTGTGCGTGCGTGCGTGTGTGTGTGTGTGTGTGTGTGTGCGTGCGTGCGTGCGTGTGTGTGTGTGTGTGAGAGAGAGAGAGAGCTCTGATTAGACAAATAGAGAGCAATGGATCGGCTCAGATGGAAGAGAGCGCAGGAGGAAGAGAGGGGGAGCGAATTAATTTAGAGCTGGCTAGGAGAACAGAAGAGATGATGAGCGAGGAGGTTAAAGGTGATTTCTTTTATACTCCATTGTGTACAAGAAAGAGCTAAAAAAAAAAAAAAAAACATTTAGTTGCATGTTAAAACCCCAAATCCCTCTCATGTAATAAAGCTAAGCTGAAAGACTTCTTTCCCCAACTGTTCGTTGGCAGCAAGCTTCCAAGGAGGATTTAGCCAGTTTGTTTGAATCCTCTCCTGTTCTCCTGAAGCATTTCAGATAAACAGGCCTGTCTTTTAGTGCCCAGGAACACCAGAAAGTGACACAGTGCAATGATTACGCATCCTTATGACAAAAAGTGGTGCTGGAAGCTTAGTAATGTAGGAGTGGCTGCTTTAGATGGGGTTATGTTTATTTGGTGGCACAATGAAATGACAGAGTGGGGTTATACAAAACTGGATGGTGCATCACACAATAAGGTAGCTTAATTTTATTTTTGGACTCCCTGTTCCAAGAGAGTTCAAACCTGCAGAAAGCGCACGCTGTGATACTTCATCTTCCGTCGTATTTACTAAACCTGCAGTTCATCGGATAATCAGCGGCCACTAGACCGTACATTGCGCTGTAGCAAAGCGTTAAGTACTGGTGCTATGATACGGCTGAGTGCAGACTGCGATATTCCCTCTGCTGATGCTATGACTGTTTGGAATGATCCTGATGCCAATATTTGTAATGTAGCGAGGAGTTTAACTGCTGAATGGAATGTGAACGCTGCGTCGAAGATTCAATGTCATCTTTGATTTCTTCCAGTAACTCTACTATTGCATGGCTGCTTAATCTGTAACGCTTCATGATTTCGTCTTCACTCAACTGAAAAAGTGTGATCCTTGTGGCAAAAATCTTTTCAGCTCGTCTCCTTGGCCTATGTCTTCATCTTGCTTGGATTACTGCTGCCATTTCACCAGGACGCATGTGCGAGGAAACCCGCTTGCGCCTGGTTTACACCTGCTTTTAAGAGGCGGAGAATTTTCAACGCAAAATAGAGGCGCTCTTTCACAGGCGGTTTTTGTGCATACCGCGGAATACATACATAATTAGGCACACTTTACGCTTCCCCTCCCATCTCTTTATGGGAAACTCCCACTTTCCCCTTGATCCTTGCAAACAGTTCCAAATCAGAGAGCGGTTCATCTACAAATTTGGTAACATAAGTTAACACTTTTTTGAACATGGTTGTGGACCAAGGAACTGTACCCAAGTCAGTTCCAGTCCAACTATGGCACAGTTCACGGGTCAGAGAGTAATCAGCACTCCTACAGGAAGCCACTTCATGTCAGCATTTAGAATTATAAAAGGCCTGAAAATGTATTAAAAGAGAATAACCTAACCTAACTGGACAATATTATGTAATCGTTTTGATCTCCTACAGGTGGTTGCGCTTCCTTAAGTCACGCTCATTTGGTTCCACCTGCCAAACTCCTGGCAACTGTGGTAAGACTGTTAAAGCAGAAAATAAGTCTTAAAGCAGACAAAGAGTGGAGGGACAATTGAACTGTGTTCAGGACACAAACAAACAAGAATCCAACAAGTGGAATCCATCAACAGCACGTCTGATAGAGCTCTGAATTATGAATAGCTGTCTTCTCTCTGCTGTCTTTCTCTCAATTTGCCTATAGTGCAATCATACTCCAATCAGCGTCCAATCAAGACATTATTCTATCTCAAGAGGTGTCTATTGCTTGTATTCAGCCGTGATCTATGGAAATTGTTTGTCTTGTCACACAATGTGGCATCGTAATCTTTTGGATGATGCTTGTGTCTCGGATTATGAGTGGAGGATAGTTCAGTGTGCAAATGTTAGAAAAGAGATGCTCGAGACAAGGACGGATAAGAGAGAGCGAGATGGAACAGTGCAGTAGAGACAAAGGTTGAAGATTGACGGTTTGAATCTGTGGACAATCTTTGATGGAGAAGTAAACAGGAAACTGTCTTGGGAACTGCTCCTAAGCAGGGCATTTATCTCCTTACTGCAGAAAAAGACTGCGACACACAAACTAAATCAGATATCATAACTAAATATTGTGTGTGGGCCAACAAACACACACACACACACACACACACACACACACACACACACACACACACACACACACACACACACACACACACACACACACACACACACACACACACACACACACAAAATCTGTACAGTTTTCTTGTCTGGCTATGAGTCCTGTTATTTATTTAGTTCTGTATCGAGGGCATACATCTCCCAGAAAGAGTACAGTAAAACATGACCAGTGTGCCCTGGAATTAAACTCTTGCAATTCATCAAAAAATATTTTCTTTCCCCTCACACTCTGGTGTTAAACCCAAAGAGCCATTTGTAAACACAGTTTGCTCTTTACAGCCTTTCTGTTTCTGTATTCTCTTCCCGTCTGCCTGTTTTATCCCCCTAATCTGTTCTTTCTCCACCTTCTCTTCCTCTGAGGGGTTATCGCAGGATTTGACCTTAAGATGGGCCAGGCCGCAAGAGGGTTATGTGAGCTGCACTCCTAATAAGGCATTCCTTAAACAAAAGGCATTGCAGCTTTCCTACCTGTTCATCCTGACACCTGCTGCTCTCTCTCTCTCTCTCTCTCTCTCTCTCTCTCTCTCTCTCTCTCTCTCTCTCTCTCTCTCTCTCTCTCTCTCTCTCTCCTGCTCACTCTAAAATGGAAATAGCAAAAAGGTTTAATGACTGGTATAAAGATTTTTGCGGGTGTTTTCACTTACATTGCCTTATTAAACGTTCTGTTAGGACTGTGTAGGTGTGGTTGTCTACAAGCTGTTAAGGTGGGTCAACTTACCCTGCTATTATTATATTATATATTATTATATTATATTATAATTATTGGTAATTTTCAGCGTTATGTGCACCCAGTTTTGTCTTGAGTAGAGGTCTAATATAATTTAAAACACTTTAGTGGGTGTGAAGGTCTGTAGTATGCAATACAAGGACAGACTTGTTTAAAGTCCACAAAGCCAGCCTCATAGAACTTGTAATTAAGGCTGCAACTAACGATTAATTTTATAGTCGATTAATCTGTCGATACTTTTTTCGAGTAATCAATTATTGTAGTTGTTGCTCTATAAAATGTCAGAAAATTGTGAAAAATGTTGATCATCTTTCAAAGCCCAAGATGACGTCCATAAATGTCTTCTTTTGGCCACAACTCAACGATATTCAGTTTACTCTCATAGAGGAGTAAAATACATATATATATATATATATATATATATATATATATATATATATATATATATATATATATATATATTTTTTTTTTCCCCCACACATTTAAGAAGCTAGAAAGAAGCTAGAATGTTTTCCTTAAAAAAGACTCAAACCGATTAATCGATTATCAAATAGTTGGCGATAGGGCCGCGCGATATGAGAAAAATATACAATATGCGATAACATTGAATATCACGATAACAATATTACGTGCGATAAATTAGAGTGTACTCAGTTCTGCCTTTCTGTTGCTTTCAGTATTCTTTTTAAATACAACACATTGCTTGTTGAATTTAAAACAAATAATCATTTCTAACATTCTTTTATTGAACAAATGACCACTACTAAAAATGAATGACATATACACTTTAAAGTGCAGTTTTCAACTGATATTTTCTTTCAACTAACACAAAAAATCTCATAGTGTCTATTGCGATATGTTGCAATATGTATATTGCGTTAGTTGATATTGCGATGACAATGAAAAAACGATATGTTGTGCAGCCCTAGTTGCCGATTTAATTTAGTAGTTGACAACTAATTGATTGATTGATCGATGAATCTTTCCAGCTGTACTTGTAATTCAAAGTAACTGTAAATGTGTAAATTGTCTGGTTGATTCCAATGAACTTAAAGTTTTTCTGCTTCGAAGACATTGCGTTTGGGTTTTAACCTTTAGATTTGTTTACCTAATTTTACTATAACATACCATATTCTAAAATCAAAGTTTGGTTAAGCTATAGTGCACAACTTTTCTGCATGGGTTGTACCATGTGAGGGAGTTCTCACCTACCAAATAGAGTTGGTTGGGTCCATAGCCTGTCTTTTCCAAAAAGTTTTCTCAGATAGGCTACCGATAGCTGTTATAACTGTTACCTACCGTAACGATACGCCTCAGGGAGGATGGATGGGAGGAAGAGGCCAGGAGGGGCTGAAAAAAAAGGAGGATGCTGCCAAATGTGCCAAGCTTACCGATTTATTTTCAAGAGGACAAACACAAGTGGCAACTGGTAAAGAGAGATATAGGCCTAATGATTAGCATTAGCAACATAATTATTTGGCTAATATTATTGTAGCGTTGTCAACTTATTCACAAGCAAAATATTAAATGTAATTAAAATATTAGCCTTTCTGTATCACCAATATATCCACACAACAGCTCCACACAACTCTTTCTGTATTTCTCAGTATGGCTTTGTTACAAAATGGTGTAGTCCGGCAACGTTCGCGCACAGAAGCTCGAGTGAGTCCATGTTTTTTAATCCTCCCTGTCCTTACTAGCAACTGTGTGGAGGAGGGGTGGCGCTGGTTCGCGATCACCAAATTCTTGCGTCATGTGGACAGTGTTGTTGTCATTATTTAGAGTTCCTCATGGGGGCGACAGAAAGTATGGACTAACTTGCTCCTGTGTTGGTGTGATAACTTAACTTCTAGGTGCTAAGAGGTGCTGGATTATGATAGCCTGGTTGATGCCAGACCCTTCTCAGTTGTAACTGGGGAAGGTTCATCCACAGCACATTTCCAAAGGGGCGTCACCAACGGACGCCGCTCAAATGCCTCTGGGTGCAATTGGATAGTCCTTCAACCAATCAGACCAACGATCCAGATGACGTAGCAGCGACAGCGGCATCAACGGGTTGCTGCGCTTCGGTGGTCGTCATGTTGAATGTAAACAAAAAGCTGCTTGCCGTCGCTGCACTATCGTCAAAGCCCGCTTAAACGGTTGTGATTGGTGCCTCGATTTGGAAAAATTGGAAATGGGCTTGAAAGGGCTCTTGGCCAGACTGACTTGCAGAGCAAATCTCAAATTTGCCGGAAGTTCGTCAGGGATTTCCCAGGCTAGGATTATGAGCAAATAATAAATCCAATATATAACTCACAGCTGCTTTTTTCTGCAGTCCAATCAGTTGAGGAAGGTTTCTGAAAGCACGTTAACATTACGTATTCATGGGATGGCATCACAGGCCAAGCAGAGGCAAGAAGCAAATAATCAAACATTTTTCCTCGTTTACAAGTCTGGTGGTTTTATGTGTTAAAGAGAATGATTAGATGTCCCCGGGCTGAAATAACTTTTTATTGCCACGTTTTGGCCCTGCTTGCATCATCACGCACAGGATTTTGTGAATGAATAAAACCTTTCTACCAGACACAGTGAGCACTGTCAATAGCAGTGGATCACATGCTAACACACAGGGATAAAGTTGAAAAGTGTTTCTGGTGTGTGGCGGATTAGATGCAGGTAGGTTAGATACAGTCTCTGTGCTCTTTCTTCTGTGGCACACATGAGCTTTTGTCAGATGAGCCGTTTCTGTGACAGGTGTTGTGCTCTGATGCATCATCCATCAGTATAATCCCGTCTGAGGCGTGGGGAACTGTCGAACCGCTCAGGAGCTACACCAAATAGAAAATACTACTTAAAACATAGAATAAAACATTGCAAACATGTAACAACGCTGCCCTGATTTTCCGTCTCTTTCCTGTCCTCCCACCTCTTTTATCGTTCTTTTTCTTTCTCTCTGACTTCCTTGGTTCATCCAGTGAGGATCGAGACAATATGGCTTGTTGTGAATTATGGAAAATCTTCCATTTTTTATCATTCCTCCCGTCACTTGAGCTCTCCTGTCCTGCCTTGCCTTGCCTCCTCTCATCCATAAGGAGGACAAAGCAAAGAATCAAAAAAGTTGTAAAACAAAAAAAAACCTCCCTCTTTGTCTTTGTTACTCACCTCTTCTGTTGTCTCATCTCCTCCTCCTCCTCCTCCTCCTCCGTCTGTTCCATGCTGCCAAAGAAGCTCCTCTAACAAGGTGAAAAATGAGGATTTGAGGGAGTCTCCCTGTAACATATGGAAAGAAGTTTCCGGAGAGAAATGTCCGTCATTAAGACTTTAACCTACTGCTGGCTCAGAGGCCCCTCACTGCTGACCTAGCTCTCTAGCTCTCTCTGTGAGCGTGTGTGTGTGTGTGTGTGTGTGTGTGTGTGTGTGTGTGTGTGTGTGTGTGTGTGTGTGTGTGTGTGTGTGTGTGTGTGTGTGTGTGTGTGTGTGTGTGTGTGTGTGCGAGTGTGTGCGAGTGTGCGAGTGTGTGTGCATATGTGTATGAAACCTAGTTGTCGGATGATGCCCTGCTGTACTCTGGCATCCTCATATATCACTCAGTCCAATGCAACTCTGACACACACACACACACACACACACACACACACACACACACACACACACACAGGCAGAGGCCGAGCCGAAAGTCAGGAATCACGCGGTTTAATTAATTACCGTCTGAAAGTGACCAAGGTCAGAGTGCTGCTCAGCTGGAGAACTTTCCAGAGGTCTCGGCCTTTCCATCCGGCTCTTCTGAAGCTGTCAGCTGTCTGGGAAGGTGAAGAAAGAGCACCTTAAAGTGTCGGCGTGTGAGCGCACATGGAGCCTCCTGTCCAAACACTGTTACTCTGTAAAAGCCTGGTGCACTAGCCACATTCTTTAATACAAGGGTTACGTTTTCCTTTTTAAATGTTCAAAACTGTGGTTCGTTACAAATACACAACATTAAAATGGATATGAGTATCAAAAGTAAAGGCACCTGCTGCTGTTTCAGTGTGTCAGATTTTAATTGTAATGTTTTCACAGTTGAACCTTTATACTGATACATTTGGCGGATGCCTGCTTTAAACTCCAATTATGTGGTTTATTGATCTCATTGTTTGTCTTGCATGAAACGTTTTGAGATTTCATATATGTTTCATATATTTTAATGCTAAACTTGTCATAAACAAAAAAAAAAGATTTTCATTAGGTAATAATAATAAAAAAAAGGTTTAAGGGGCTTTACAACCATGGATAGAATATAAGATACTGAGCCTCTGGCCACAGACACTAACAATATTAAAGCACATTGATCGAGAACAGGAGCAAGAAAACATGATCAAGACATCCCTCTGCTTTTGAATGAGCTCTTCCAGTTTCTAAAGAGAAATGATTTAATAACAGATAAAAATAATATTAGTCACTTCAAACACGGCTTTGATTTAAGGACCCTCTGACCCATATGATTCATTATATTTCAAGAAGTAATTAGGTGATGCTGGAAGATTAGACCAAGCACTGCCAAATGTGAAAAATGAAAGGAAAAAAAAACTATTACAATATGAAGGAATTACTTAACCTTGCTTAGCTTAATCTTAGCTGCTGTTACCGGCTCAGAATAAAACACTCCCAGGTCCAGACTGGCGCAACACATTTATTCACAGGGGTCACCTGTGCAAAACATATCACATGACAATAGTCAGCAACACTGTTCATGTCATCGTCTGGTGTTCACTCAACAAGCATCAGTTCTGCTGTTGTTTTTACTTTGAACTAGGCTGTAGTGACTTGTCTTGCTATAAACTACTTCACTTTAAACACTGAACACACAATTACAAGAAGCATTTGATTGCACTGCACCTAAACCCAATAACAGTTTTCTCTACGAAAGTACCAAAAACACAAAACATATTCAACCTAAATGAGTACAACTTTGGAACAGTGTGGTAGAAATTCTAATATGTAGGTGAGATGTGGAATAAAGCTTCATTTAACCAAGTCTTTTAAGTATGTATTCTTTGCACAAAGAAGGTTCAGTTCATCATGAGAGTCTGAGAGAATGAACAAAAAGTCTTGGGGAATCACTTGCTTATTAACCCTCTACAAGCGGACAGCAGTGGGGAGGGGTCAAATGAACGGCCCTTCTGACTATCAGTCCATCTGACCTCCAAATCTGGGACCAAAATGGGAGCTAGAGAAAAGCCAGTCTCTACACTTAAAGAGAAGAACATAAAGTTAGGCCATCAGAGTCCATACATCAAAACAGAGGTAAAGAGTTCACACAGCTAAAATATTAAGATCTGTTAATAGACAAATATGTGATGGTTTTATAGGTTTATACCAAGGGTCTTCAACATTTGTTAAGCCAAGGACCCCTTAGCTGAAAGAGAGACGGAGCAGGGACACCTTACTACATACAGTATATTGTATAAAATAAAGTTGCATAATAAACTGTGCCTACAAGCCTAAAGCCTTTATTCATACCATTGTAGTGCATAGAATACTAAGCTATTAAAATAGCCTAATAATTGTTGTTTTAATGTTAAACATACAGTACATGTGGCTGGTGATCTGTTGGTGGCTACCTCAGTGACCACCTTACCTATAGGCCAGCAAGCAGTGGGGATTTAAATTTGCTGATAATATGTTGGATTCATGTTAAGACCTTTCAATTTTTTAAAGAAACTTTAGCAAATTAACAATAAATTGGAGGCCTGGAAGATTCCTGGTTTAAACTGTTAGCTCCTTAGATCACACTGTTAAAAGGGCACAGTAAAAAAACAAACAACGATTAAACTACCAGAGATATTTAATCAACCATTTTACTGAACTTTACTGAGTCCAAATGAACCATGATTATTAGGGCTGCAACTAACGATTATTTTCGATCGATTAATGTGTTGATTTTTTTCTCGATTAATCGATTAGTTGTTTGGTCTATAAAAATGTCAGAAAATGGTGAATCATGTGGATCAGTGTTTCCCAAAGTCCAAGATGACGTCCTCACATGTCTTGTTTTGTCCACAACTCAAAGCTATTCAGTTTACTGTCACAGAGGAGAGAAGACACTAGGAAATATTCACATTTAACAAGCTGCAACCAGAGAATTTTGACTTTTGTCTTAAAAAATTACTCAAACCGACTAATCGATTATCAAAATAGTTGGTGATTAATTTAAGAGTTGACAACTAATTGATTAAACGATTAATCGTTGCAGCTCTAATGATAATCGTTAACACTTAAATTAGTCCATAAATTGCTTATGCTAATCATAACACTACATTTACAGAATTACTGGTGACCTGAACACGTTCATCATGTTTACATAAGCTTACACTGCATTTGTTCATAACAGTCCTGTTATAGTACTCTTACTTATACAATACATTTGAATGACAAAATTCAGCAACACCATTCAACAAGACATCAATCAACCAATCAACATTTATTTATACAGCACTTTACAGCAACCTGCAGGTATCCAAAGTGCTTTACACCAGGAACCAAGAATAAAACAACATATCATACAATAAAAAGAATGACACATAGAAAACAGTAACATCAGAAAAGGTTACATAGAAACAGGAGGAGAAGGAAATTGCCACACCACTACTATGTATTAAAAGCCATTCTAAACAAATACTGTAGGTTTTGAGTTTGGATCTAAAAAGAGCTACATCTGTAATGGTGCGAATATCAGGGGGCAGTCTCGGGGCAGCAAATGCAAAAGCCTGACCACCCCCCATATCACCGTCTGGTGTCACTGGCCTACAGAATGCAGAAAAACTACAACATGTCTCTCAATTTTGTAATCGGGGGAGCTTCTCACATGTTTCCTTTTCTAACATGTTTTCTCCACATTATACTGTAGAGTTTAACATATGAGCTGTGTAATTGGTCTATTATCTTTTAATATTAAATATTGAATTGGAATGAAAGACATACGGTAAGGACAACCATTTCACTATAATTCTGGGAAAATCTGATAACTGACCTTTTCTGTCGCTGCTTCAGTTGGGGAATCAGTACTTCAGAGGCTTGCACTTTGTTGGGTTCAGTGTCATAAATCCAGCCAATCAAAGTGCCTTTATCCTTTTCTTGTAGGACTAATGATTTTCTAATGGCAGGCAAAACGATCGCTAGACAGGGGTCAAGCGTCTGAGACCCAGCAGAACAAAAGCCCCAGTCTGTGGTTGAATAGTGGCAGAAAAAGCGGCGAGCAGTCAGACAGACAGGCAAGCAAACAGCCATATGGACTTGTGTGTTCTGATTAATTAAACTGTCACAGAGTGATTAAGGTCAGGAAGTTCTTCAGCAAGAGGCCCAAAGAGCAGAGCGGGAAATCTCTATTTGAGGTGCCATGTTTAAGATCTAAAAATCTAAATGTTCTTAATACTATTTCACGTTGTTGAAATAGGCTGGAAAAGTGAAAATGACTTGTAGATATTAGGGATGGAATGGTACATATATTCGTATTGAACCGAAACGGTACGGGCGTCTCGGTTTGGTACATGAATTTACACGGAGAATACACGGTATAAAAATACATAAAACTTGCGTACAAATTAATTAATGTAATGCGGAGCTACTGTTAGATACGCGTTTCTTAGGGGCACCTAATCTGTAGCCCCCCCCGCTCTGAAGCTCCCGAGCTCCGCCTACATGTTGACGGTCCAGTGAGTGAGTCAGAGCTAGGACTCGGCGGCCTGATCGCAAGTTTGGGAAAACTTCGGTTTCCCAATCAGTTCAGTAGTACAGGCGAGACGAGGACTGTGTCGGCGTTGTTCAGCAGTTGTCGGGTATGTGAGTGGAAATACAGCTAACATGCTAACGCATATCCAACGCCATCACCCAGATGTACCAATCACTGGAACGAGACAAAAAAACTGTCCAACTTCTCTCTTCTCGTGCCACGGAAAGCTATCTCACGGTGACTGCTCATTTTATTGACTGAGTGGGGAATGAAAGCGTCAGTTGTACAGACGCGGCCCCTGTATGAGCAGCACACAAGCACTCACCTAGCTAGCTGGGAAGCTACAGGAGGTAGTGGCCAGTTGACAAAAGTATGCCTCTCGCACTTAATAGCAAGAATACTTGTGTGGGGGAAGGTCTCGCCTAAGTAGAATTTGTTATTTTGTTATTATTCCACGTCATTTGCACTTTCATAAAAAAGAGATGCTGTATTTTCAGTTTTATAGCTGATTGTCTTATTTTGTTTACAAGTTACATATGCAGTCTGGAGATGATGTGGGGTACTTATTGTTTTCTGTTTACATCTTACTTTATACACTTCAGCCTGTTGCAGCTAGCTCAGGGGAGAGACTGGATGACTCTAGGTGGTACAGCCTGAGACATGCACAATAAAAAACAAAATTGCCTTCTGCATTTTTGTTTTGCTTTTCCCTCCATTGTACCGAACCGTGATGTCTGAACCGAGGTATGAACCGAACCGTGACTTTTATGTACCGTTCTACCCCTAGTAGATATATGTCTGAAATGTGAGACCAAGTAAGTTAAGGAAAGAAAGAAACACTGAGTCGCACAGAGAGAATGAGAAATGAGAAGACGAATCGCTCCTCAAAATCACAGTTTTGTAAGTGCAAAGTTGGCACTCTACCCACGGAGCCAAGGAGAATATTTCGGATGTTTCTCTGTTGGAGGCTCATCTAATGCCTTGGGAGTTTAAATAAAACCAACCTCAGAGGATCCTGTGAGTCTGTCTTGAGGTTTTTACAGAAAGAGTGCCAGGCAATCTAATTATGATCTTACATTTAACAAGGTCACAGCACTATTCCTGGGTATGAAAGAGTTTGAAAAGTCAAAGATTGTGCGACGAGGTGCTTGATTTAGTTCAGTTTGGTATTGCACTTTACTGCCTTTTCAAGCCGTAGTGTTACAGATTTGCTAATGCAGGCTAATACAGTGTTATCTTATTACATAAGAAAAGGAATGTGATGTTAAAGGAGTACTAAAAAAGTATTAAAATAGATGCAGCAGAACCAGAGAACACATTCTTTTTCTGGGTCAAAACCTGGCGCCTACATTACCCACAATGCAACCCGGCCATCGACAGTTTGTCCAAGATTAGGGTGTGTTATTCTAGTAGCGGCTAATGTAGCCTCTGGTACTTACTTCTTTCTAACTCAACACAACCGCATTTGTTTTATTTTCAAATTCTGTTGACTTCAGACCCAACCAACATTGTCTCAAGGCACATCAGATATAGAATTAGTTTTGCAGGTATTTGGTCATAAACCAAAGTATTAAGTATACATTAAACATTTTAACTTGATGGTAGAGGATTAAATAAGTTATCACAATGCATTTAAATTATCAAGACATTTCACTTGTCAACCACATAGTGGCGCTAGAGGAAAAGTCCGGGTATCACACATCATCTGGGAACCATGAACGTCTGTTCAAATGTGTGCCAATCCCTCTAGTAAATGTTAGGATTTGTAATGGCAAAATTATATTTTACCTAAATAACTTTGATTTTCTGTATGTACTCTTATTTATTCCACAAGGAGAGTTATCTACATTTATTATACATTATATTGTTCTACTGAAATACAACAGGAATCACAGAGTCTACAGATTAAACTGTTAAACTATCTGACAGACTTTTAGGCACCTCAGCTTGTCTCTCTGATTCGCATTGTACGTCAAAGGCCAAGATAGTTTGGAGACTTTGTGAAGACACAGATGTCATTATGCATGTGTTGATGTCATTCTATGCCTTATCTGTGTAGGCCTGTATAAAAGCCTGTGAGTTTGTGTGCGCCTCTGAGGACTCCTTCACAAATTGCTGCGTGCGGTCTGTGAACTAGTTCTCCTATTCTGCGCAGAATATATGTACTTCAATAAATTACAAAAACCTACATTGGTTTCAGTCTACGACTATTTCTTTGTATTTGTTTCATTCTCAATTGTTTAATTTTTGAACTACTCTACACCTGCTGCACCCTGAATGTTTAATTCCACAACAGATTCTTCTCAGTGTAAGTGAAAACTTTGACCTATCACTTCAGGAAAAAATTCCAAGGATCATCGTAGTCTTTAGGAATCATCATCTGGGGACCAAGAATGTCTGTAGAAAATGTCATGGCAATGCTTCCAATTGTTGTTGAGATATTTGAAGTCTATCCATAAAGCCATGGCTACAAACAACTAAATGATGTCTTGCCAGCGTAAGTTTAAAAATGACAATGCAGCATCAAAATGCATTACTGCTGATCAACAAATGATCCAGTTCTTCTCTCTTTCCTCTTGTTAACTGTGACCATAATGAGGACTGCTGGGTTCTGCTGGAAGGCAGATTATGTAAGGATTCACCTCTGAGGAAGTTGAAAGGCATCGCCTCAGGTTAGACGACTGGTGACTGAAGCTGAGTTACCGCTCTGTTGTAGGGTTTCATACAGGTTGCCTCATTATTAGACGTATTGTTAACCAGCAGCACATTGATTCAGATTTTAATGTTGTGAACAAAGGAGACGGAACAGTAACCATCTACAACCTCTTGGCATGTGTGGCTTTTGGGACAGGGACATTTAAAGACATTTGATATCTAGTATACTTTATAGTGTAACCTGTGTCAAAAGCAGCTGTTACTTACAAGTGCGTCCTCCATTGACGCGGCAGCAATACTATCTTCTAAAAATGATTTTGAATTTTTTTTTATTAAAAAAAGAGAAATATTCCACTCAATTAAATATAAACTCAGCAGCATACATTCTATTTATTTTAAAGACAGATCTTTATTTACCAGGGATGCATGATTAATGTGAGTTGGACCAGTACATGTCTTACTTTAGTCACTGTTAAAGGTCAAGACACTAACATATGGTGCAAAAGTCTTAAGCTCAGAACTTTCTCCAGGTAATGGACAAGGTTATTAAAAATACACATTAAAATACACATGCATGTGTATACTACAGTATATGCACACTGCAAAGGAAAACTTTTTTTCTTTGAGCAGTCATGCTGGATGTTGTCCAAGGTCACTTCCATTCATCAGACTGCAACGAGAGGGCTTTAGGACCTAGTGCAGCCAGTTGTATTATTGAACAAATTGGGTATATCCATCCATCCATCCTCGTCCGCTTATCCGTGGTCGGGTCGCGGGGGGAGCAGCTCCAGCAGGGGACCCCAAACTTCTCTTTCCCGAGCCACATTAACCAGCTCTGACTGGGGGATCCCGAGGCGTTCCCAGGCCAGGTTGGAGATAAAATCCCTCCACCTAGTCCTGGGTCTTCCCCAAGGCCTCCTCCCAGCTGGACGTGCCTGGAACACCTCCCTAGGGAGGCGCCCAGGGGGCATCCTTACCAGATGCCCGAACCACCTCAACTGGCAGCGGCTCTACTCCGAGCTCCTCACGGATGTGTGGATTACAGGTATGTTTTACTGTAGTTCTTACCTTGCACGGCAGCTGGATTCTTGCCATATTACAAGATCAAGCGAGAATCACAGGACCACATTTCACACGAAAATCCATCTTGTCAGGCTTCGAGTAATGCGCTTGTGTCCGAACATCAGCGAACCGAACCAATCAGCGTCCGGTGAGGAGCGACAGATACAGGCAGATACAGCTGTGGTTTAGGAGTGTTTGACAGCAGCGACTGTTCATTTAAAACAACAATGGCAAACGTGATAGACCGATGGTTCATCCAA
The DNA here is from genome assembly GCA_023631565.1 of Gymnocephalus cernua. NCBI lineage: Eukaryota > Metazoa > Chordata > Actinopteri > Perciformes > Percidae > Gymnocephalus > Gymnocephalus cernua. The sequence continues at coordinate 5,863,376 of CM042437.1, read as the reverse complement.
TCACCTTCCAGACACTTTTTTTTTTTAAAGTGCCTGCCCTTATCCAAAAGGTTTCCAGTGATGTTCTCAGATGGTTCTGTGTTAACAAACCATTTGGCACGTCAGGTTACTGTAGCTCTGCAGACCCCCTCAACACATGAGAAGAGACTTGGGAGTCTATCTGTTAAGCATCCACCTCGGCATGTGTTGCATTCAGAAGCATGACAGTCTGGAATGTTCCGTTTTAAAGGCTGTGATATATTTGACTGCTTGATAGCAGGCAGCGTGCTGATTAGGCCTACTGTTAACTGGTTTATTGTATTTGAATAGTTTTTGATTTTGCAAGTTGTGTTACCTTCCTTTCCTGGCCATATAGGAGTAGAGGTTGAGGGGTTTGGAGGGATGGTTACATCCCGTAACATTGACGAGGGCCATCATGCACAGTTTGAGGTCCCTGAAGCAGGCAAAAGTAAATGCTATGAATTCAGTATACATGTCTCTATTTGCACTTGGCATGTTAAAAAGTACATTGTTTCTCCAATAAAGTTTGTAAATTGTTGTGGTTATTTAAATAGTTTTATCTAATACTGGGACTGGTGGTATCTCTTTGGATCTGTGGTGCTATTGTAATTTTTTGTGTTGACACCTTTTTGTAGATTTGTGTAGGTATATATGGTTTTGGACTTCTAGTGTAGCTTGAGTGTCCCTGGTTTTATTTAGTTTAAGATTTGTTTTAGCAAAATATAAAAAGAAATTGTGAAAACTTCACAATCTACTTCTCAGCAAAATAGCATATTGGACATAAAATGAAACAAAAACTATAAGATTGAAGTCATACTGTAAGCTTTAAAGGCACTTATTCCATAACCAGTCTTATACTACATACAACCCAGAGAAAAAGGAAAAGATAAAAGATTAAAAACCTCTCCATCAGCTATACCTCCCCTCCCCCTGTTTCCCGTTCGCCTGAGCAGAGCTCAACAGCGCGAAAGACAAACAGGAACACTCCGTCGTCCTGTGGGACAGATGATTAGGAGTGTGTGTGTGTGTGTGTGTGTGTGTGTGTGTGTGTTTGTGTGAGAGAGGTCAGTGTAAAGCTGACAGGTTGTGTGCTGTGACAAGGTCATACCGGGAATACAGCTGGGGAAAGAAGGATGGGATGGAGTGAAGGAAGAACGAAGCTCAGGAGGCAGTTAAAGGGAAAGTGTGTATGACTTAGCCTGTGGAGGAGAAGACTTTGAAAGACACATGGCCACTGCAGTCAGTAGTAGCCACAGAGAAGAAATATTACTAAATCGTTTTGTTTTTGTTAAATTTTCAATCGGGCAATCAGATGTGACTTCCCCTCCAAAAGAGGCAAAAGGAGGGGAAGGTATGATTGCCCGATTGAAAATTTAACAAAAAACAGTCCGGCACGCGGCATTGAGAGGGTGACACAGGGAGGGCTTAGGGGGAAGTGAAGGATGTAGGGAGGAACGACAAGCTGAAGGGAAGAAGAAGAAACATATTAGGTCTGTCCTTCGATGTACCTCATCATATAAGATGGACAGTGAAGTGTTTGAAGCGAGAGCAGGACACAGGTGTGTGTGTGTGTGTGTGTGTGTGTGTGTGTGTGTGTGTGTGTGTGTGTGTGTGTGTGCGCGCGCACGCATGTGCTGGCTTTCTGTGTAAACACTGTGTACAGGATGTAAAATAACTGACATTACTGATTATATGTCGATACTGTTTGCGTTTCAGTGAAGTTCTTATAATTTCACCTCGCTAAACAAGCCTTAATAGAGTAAATATTTCCCTGTGCCGCTTGTGTTATGACAGGTAATTTCAATTTACATAATTCAATACTGTACAAATTTGGCTGACACCGCACCTTGCAGCGATTCTTGCCCTTTTAATCAGAGGCAGGGTTACATGGCTGTTAATGCACACAAGCTGGCGACCTCATTGTTTACAGAGCAGTTGCTCTCACCACTCAGCTGTCCTGCCTCCTGCAAATATGAGCAAGCTGCCGACATGAACAGGTTTTTAATTGACTTACATGTTATCAGTTCCCTGCAAGGGGGGGGGGGAGACTAATACTGACTGAAAACAATGGTTCCAATCGTAACTTTTAGTTTACATTTGGATCATGGAGTGTGGCACAAAAAAGGGAAAGAAGAACACAATAATTTGACAGATTTTGTCATCATTTTAAGTAAAGGTAAAATCAGACTAAATGTCTACGGTGGGCGATGACTCTCAACTCATAACTAAATAAACTATTTGCATTGTAAAGCCAATATTGTGTAAAAAAAGAATTATCTCCTCAGAATAAAGTTTATATTCAACTAATTTACAACAGCAACAGCAAGTCAGTCGTTTTATTGGTGTACACATTAGGTGTGTAAATCTTCACTGGTCTCTTGATTCAATTTGATTACGATTATCCTTTCAACGATTGGAATCGATTCAATATCAAGATGCGTCACCTTCTCAATATTATTATATATTGCTACACATGGCTTTCATCGACAAATTCGAGCAGTCAGATGTATAAGAACTTCCCTTTTTGTTGTATCTGCTCTTAAAGCTACATTGTGTAAGAATTTCTCCCATCTCGCGGTGAAATTGTATATGACAACCAACTGAATATTACTTTCTATTTCTATATATTGTACCAGATTAATAGTGTAAGGCGATGTTTACAGCGTAGGAGAGAAGCAACGGAGGTTTGTGTTTTTAATATATTTCTCTGAGCAGCATGAACAATGTCAATGAAACTGAAATGATCTCTTAGTATCTCCATCGTTTACACGCAGCTGTTCTAGTAGCTAGTCTGTGTTACAGATCCATGACGTGAGTTGTCTGCCAGGGAAATCACGGCACATATGATTACGTTTATGTTACAAGGTAGACAATCCTTTTTCATCATTGACGCAAGGAAAAGTATCCTAGACGTCGTTCTAGTGTTATACACAACCGTGCTATAGTTAGCCAAGCAAGTAGACTTTTAAATAAATAGGCAGAATTACCTGTTGAGAAGAAAGCAGGCAACTTTGGCGTCCCTTTTAAAATCCTTGCTCCTCATCAGCTGTTTCCATCTTGGAAAAGCCACAACAATATTAACTTTGGTCACGTTGCTTTGCCTGTCACGTCATTTTAATTTCCTCGGCGACTCAGTTACATGTCCTCGATAATAGTCGCAACAGGCTTTCAAATCTGCCGGTGGTGAGTTACAAATAATCTTCTCCCCCCTCCCTCCCTGGCATACGTCACAGTCAGTGCCACTGAGTGAAAAGCGCGAAATGCGGAGCAGTATAGCGTATTTCAAGATGGCGCATGGCTATGGAGCGTCTACCCCAGTTCATGTAAGCGCAAATGTAAAATTTCAAGCCAATAAGGAATACTTGGAGTTGATGGTGGTGGTCAATATTTATAAAAAAGGACAAGTTTGTGAAGGGCAATACAGATTTTTATAATAAACAACTACAAATGTTACACACTGGGGCTTTAAAAAAAAGACACTTCCTGAATGTAGTGGAGTCTGAACACAGACAACCGACAAAACGAAAAAAGCCACGAGCTGAAAATCAACAAGTAACATCAGTAGGCAATAATCGATTATGCTCTGTCACCCCCACGCTGCAGAATCGTCCACATCCGCATCGCGATGCATCGATGCATTGGGAGCGTGCCTATGTTCCCACAGCCCTATGTTTCCACATTTCTAAGATATTTTTCAAAATTAGGCCCTATGTTCTCCTTTTATTTCCTTTTTCATAAATTTGTATCAGATTCAACACCTACACTTAGTGACACTCTTGACCGCTGTTAAAGTTTCCTCTGTCACCAATTCCTGTTGGTACAAAATATGAAAAATACATTCATTTCCTGTGTAAGAACTGCTGCAGTTGTGTGTTAGCATGCAGAATAGAATTGGGACCAAGTCTGACAGGTTCACATCACTACTGGCAGCCCATAGAGGATGTGCTGCTTCTAACATCCAACCGAAACAAAATGTTTTGAACTGACTGAAATTGTGAGTCATGGAGGCGCGCCATCTCATAGGAGGCACAAAACTTCACGTACATTTTGAACTCAACTCACTTCTTGCTCAATCCCTTCAAAACACTGACTCTGTGGACACATGCCTTTTTGCAGGATATTGATAATATATAGCCAGGGAACCCAAACTCTGGGATATTGTTTACAGAGAAATGTGCCTCCAGGTTATCACAAAGGCAGCATTGTGAATGTTTGACTGTATGTTTGCCTGCGTATTCAGGATTCACAGACATGAGAGGAAGGAGAGAATGAACAGTACAGAGAGGGAGAGAACATAAAGGGGGGTTGGCAGAGGGATGGAAAATGCAGGTTGCTTGTGCTTGTGCATGTGGCTCAGTTCACCTCAAATACATCAATATCACATGGACTGCACCTTGGCTGTGAGAGACAAAGGTCACTTTATGTGGGGAAAAAAGAGAAAGCATATAGGGACCACGGAACGTAGCTCGACAGTGTTCTCAGCTTGATGCAGGTTTGCTTTCATGTCAGAGGGAAGGAAGGTGTTGGTGATGTACTGTGGCTTCTTCACATTTGGCTGGTTGAAATTATGATTTTATATATGCGGCTTTCTGCTTCGCTTTTCCCTCTCCCTTCTGTCTTTGTGCTCTAACGAAATGATTTGAGGGAGCAAGAAAAAAAGGAAGGTGTGCCTGCATGTATGTGCGAGAAAGAAAGAGATGTGAACTGTCGGGGAGCACAGTAGCTGTGGATAGTTTAACAAGGGACTGAAAAGATAATTTTCCTAAGGGTCAGTGAAGTGTTGAAAACGTGTTTGAGGGTGGCAAAGCTCCTCCTCTCTTCCTTTTTCTCTGTCTCCCCTCCCTCTCCCGTGTTCTGTAGAAGCCATGTTTAAAGGTCATATCTCAGCATCCAAGGCCTCACTGCGAGGTTTGATGGAGAAGAAACGGTATGATTTGAGAAAATCAGTGAAAGAAACCGGAGGGAAAGACAAATAGAATGGAAAGCAAACAGAGCAACAAAGGAAAGAATGAGAGGAGAGCGAAGGCTTAAAAATGATGTCATAGAAGGAAAAGTCAAACTTTGGTTTGGTCGAAATGCCTGCCATCCCCCAAACCGTGCAAGTCTTTAAGTGCAAATATATGACACAAAGTGAAACGTTTAGCCGAAATAGGTGAAGGAAAGTATCAACTTTACAATTCGATAGAGAATTCTTTTTTTAGTGGTGCCTTTTATATTTAATTTAATGTTCAGTTTGTTCAATAAAAGGATGATGGTAAATGATTTCCTCTCATTTGTTATAAATTCAATTAGTAATTTGTTGTACTTTAGCAGAATACTGAAAGCTGCAGAACTGAGTACACTTTAGTATCTGTTTATTTATCGCAAGTAATATCGTTATCGCAATATTCAACAACGTTATCACAGATTGCATTTTCCTCATATCGTGCAGCCCTAGCGCTGATAGAAACGGAGTAGTTAGTTTGAGTCAGAGTATGGAGAACGTATGGTGGGGCTGGGTATCGTTCAAAAATGTTCAATACCAATACCGTGACTTCGATAACGGTTCCTAAACAATACTTTTTTCCATACCAATTTTATAAAATCCATTTTAACAAAAAGAAATTACAACATCATGGCACACATATTTTTATTTTGTAGCTCCTACTACGTGATCTCCTGTGTCAGTTTTTCCTGCCTGCCTCTCTGACCTGTAATGTTACACAGCCAATCACAGACATTATTAGATCTAGGCAGATGAGATTTACTCCTAGCTACTTTCATTAGAAAAGAGTTGGCAACACTGTCACCCAGAGCTTACAGTATCAACTGCACCTCCATTCAGTTGGTGGCTGAAGTTTTGTCCTCTGAAAATCTCAAATTGTGAGTTAAATACTTAAAAGGGCCTGGAAATGTGACCTACATCAACAACTTCTGTTTTAAGGTGGAATTGTACTCTCTAAGTTCTCATCTGAAATGCAAATGATTCCCTTTAGAGCTTTACCTTATGGCAGCTCTGACAGAATAAATAATAAAGCCTAAAGACACACGAGGAGATACACCCCCCCCCCCCCCCCCCCAATAAATCCTGAAATAAAACAACTGTTTGGCTCCTAAAAAGGTGTTAACATATAGAAGTGGTCATCAAGCACAGTAGCACAAAAAGGTGTGTGTGTGTGTGTGTGTGTGTGTGTGTGTGTGTGTGTGTGTGTGCGTGCGTGCCGTGTGTAGTGGGTGGGAAAATGCCAGTTTGCATGGCTGAAGGTGACTGTGACAGTTTTAGCCTCAGGGCATCATTTTCCTGACGCAAAGTCTGTCTACTGCTACAGTAGAAGGTTGATGTGTGTAGTTATTGCTATGAATACACACCCAGACACACACAAACACCCACAAACAAAAATTATCTACTCAAGTAATCAGTTGAGTGTTTCATTCCCATAGTGTTAGTAGTATTTGCAGGACAGGTAAATAAAAAGGTTTTGAGTGTCATCATGTGATAAACAGTAAATGACCCTTCTGAGTAACCTTCTCAATCACACACACACACACACACACACACACATACACACACACACACACACACACACACACACACACACGTGCATGGAAACAGCTGTGTTGTGGCCCACTTTTGAGTCACATGCTGACGACATCCTTCAGTAAAATGGCTATGGCGCTTGTTGGAGGACATTACAGACACACACACACACACACACACACACACACACACACACACACACACACACACACACACACACACACACACACACACACACAGACGAAAAAAAACACATGGACCCACACACTTGAATATGTACATATGCTCAAACATGTAAAACACATTTCTACTCGTCCACACAAACAAATAGCATAATTTGCGCACGTGTGTGTGTGTGTGTGTGTATTGTGTGGGTTGTCTTCTCCATCCACACATATTTAGCTCTATAGGCAGCGTCTGTTGAGAAAAGCTGGATAATTATCTGCCTTTTTCTTCCTCCTTTCATCTCTCATCTCTTTTTATTTTGTTGTTGCACAAACACGCACACATGCACGCACACACACACACACACACACACACACACACACACACACACACACACACACACTCTCTCTCTCTCTCTCTCTCTCTCTCTCTCTCTCTCTCTCTCTCTCTCTCTCTCTCTCTCTCTCTCTCTCTCTCTCTCTCTCTCTCTCTCTCTCTCTCTCTATAATTATTTCCACAACAATGATTGGGCCAGTTGATTAAAAAGAGTCTTGTGGGAGCTGTTTCTTGGCTAATGGCTTCCTGTTCTACACAATGAGTTCACACAGTACAAAACAATGCACAATGCGAAACACACACACACACACACACACACACACACACACACACACACACACACACACACACACACACACACACACACACACACACACACACACACACACACACACACACACACACACACAATAGTACAATCATACACATCATGTGTGCCTTATGCCTTAAGGATGTATACGTTTTGTCTGTCTTCTCATTTTGAGTGGTATCTTCTTTAACTCCGATGTTGGGCCAGCGGATGCTTTCTGTCAGTCCAAATTGGCTGCTGAGAAGAGTTGACGGCTAAAACAGACACACAGGTCGCCCCCCCCCCCCCCCCCCCCCCAGTCAGTTTATTAGTCCTCAGCGCCCCCTTTTGTCTTTCTCTCGGTTTCCCATCTCTCCATCTTCCCCTTCGATAACTCTGTCAGTAATAGGTTCCAGTGGAGCAAGCCTCCCACTGAGTGACTGATTTACAACACAACCTGAAAGGAGGAAAGGGAGCTTAACACATTTCTCCATACCTCTGTTCTTCCTTCTGCTTGCTGTCAGGCTTTTCTGATTTCTTTATTGCATTCCTCATCTTTTCTCCTTTCTTGCTTTTTATTGCCTGCTTGTTGACTTCTCGCTCCTTGGTTTTTCTCTTATTTTTATTTATCTCTCTCCCCCTTTTCTTCCCCATTCCTCCTCTTTTTTTCAGATTAGCCCTGGGAGCCATCTCTTTACAGTGTGAACCTGCACTCCTTGCGTTCACAATGCCTGAGTCGGCGGTCCCACAAAAACTGCGTGCGTGCGTGCGTGGATGTGATGTTTTTTGTAGATTTTGTGTTGTGCCAGAATGGCAAGTTAACAAAAGTTGATAATAATTCCTATGACGTAATAAGAGACTCTGACTGTGTCTGGATTAGTTGTGGCTCCCTCTGTTGGGATGTATTTGTTGTGCTAGTTGTGGTTATCTAGAATTAACCCCACCTGCGTAGTTATATTGCTTGTGAAACTGCCTAACACGCGCTGAAGAAGGGCGTATTATCCAAAATGTCCATATGGCTATAAAAGGTTTAATTGCAGTGCTGTCCTAATTGACTCTTATATTTCATATTATGTTATGTAATATGCATGTTGAGACTGTCATCACCAGAAAGATTACAGTATTGATTATTGTTAAAAGGCTGGACCTACTTTGTCCTTTATGTGTGATAACTTGTTGGCGTGTTTGCATGTGGGTATTGTAATTTATTCTAGAGCTGCCACAAACTGCCACAAGTCAAGAGGGTTGGTATAAGGGTCACTGTGTTATTTTACAATTCCCATAAAGCCTCTTCACATGCGTTCAAAAACAAAATAACCCTCGCAGTAACATTGTGTGTTCAGTTTCTGGCCAACAAGTGTGTGTTGTCTCATGAATAGTGCCTTTTTGTTGCTAATATCTCCGCCTACACATGAAAAACCCATTAATAATACACTGTGAATAACACAAATGGGTGCCAATATGAATATCAACCAGTTATTTTCTCAGTGTTTACTCTTTGACGATGAAAGGTTGCCGTTGGATTCTTATGTACTTTGAGTCTGTGACACAGTACATGGCACATGAAATAAGCTGGCTTAATTAGTAATAAATCCAAAGTGGGCATGCTGTGAGCTAAGAAGAGCCAGTGCTACACACACACATTATTATGCTTGTGACCAAATGTACACCACATGCAAAAGTGCAGATTCATTAACACACTGCAACACACAGTCACACATACGTGCATATATTCACCTCCAAAAACTTTCTTAGCTGAGAGGCAAAAAGTAAAAGAGAGAAGGAGACAGAAATGGGGTGAGACAGTATAAGCCTGAAAAGAGAGGAATAGTTCTATTAGATTTAACCACTCACTACTAAGGCTGCATAGGAGGAAAATATCTAATTGAGATTATTTTGACTGATATTGTGATTGTGATATGATTCACGATATTGGGGGAATGATCATTTTTGTATCATTGTCATTTTCAATGAAAATGATTAACATTGAAAGAAATTAAAAAATGTTGTGATTTTTGCGAGGATCTGTACCAATCAAAGATGTTTTTCTTTAGTCTGTAGGATACGATGTGTAGGCCGGGACATCTCTGCAGCACCACAATACTTCATTCAGAACGGTTTGACACATATTTTGCCATTAACAAATATTGCGCCCCCCCTGCGATTTGGATATTGCACTAGTTAATATTATGATTTTGATACAATTGCGATTAATTGTGCAGCCCTACTCACTACTGCACTTAAAGTTGAACCAGTTTAAACTTTTACATTGTTTGTCTAAAGCCTTGTAATGCACAAACAACCAGATGGCAGCAGTCCTTGATGTAACCTGAAAGTGACCCGTAATGGACGAGAACGTGTCTCACAAGACATCATGGTTTCATGCAGGTCCTTACCCAACTTTTTACTGATGGAAGATAATTAACAGTATCCTCTATTATCAAAATAACTGCCAACTAATTAAATAGTTGACAACTAAGGCTGGGACGATATGCTTTTGTCCCAATTAGATACGATCACGATACGTGGGTGCTGATTCGATTTGTATTGCGATTTTCTTTTCCTTCTTTACCAAAAACAAAAGTTAAATACACTTCTAGAGAGAGTTTATTATGAGACATTTCTAAAAAAAACTAATTGTTTTCTAAGAAGAATGCACATCACATGTCACTCAGTCTGACATTTATTTAATTTATAAAGAATTACATGTATTTGTATGTATTTTCTGCATTTTCTGCTTTTCGTCTGTTTTGCTGGAAATGGATATGATGTTGTCGCCGTCGGCGATACCGTATAAACATAAAATATTTAAGTGGATCATTGGTAAAAAAATAAATTATTAAGAATATGGATTCTAGAAAAAATCACGACTCATACAATTATCGGTTTTAGTTTTTCCACCCCTATTGACAACTAATCAATGAATAGATTAATCTTTGCAGCTCTAGTTCCAAGATGGCGCCCCATTTATTTCAGTGGAAGTTGCTCGCTGGGCACATAGGCTGTTTCTCAATTTCAAGAATGCAAAGAACAGACTTGTGTTCTTGGGAAAAAATGTTCTTGCTGGTTGTTCTTGGAAGAATGAACTTGCAAGTTCACAAGCACACAAAATGCTGTTAACAGTTTGAGACGATGCGTTCTTGCTGTTATTACGCAACAGCACGGAGGCTGCCTGCAGTGCTCCAAAATAACAGCTAGAAATAAAAAACACAACAATATAACCACTTTATATACAGTATAAACAAGCTCCGGACAAGAAAACCTCATAACGTTACCACTATTGCAATAATATTGAAAAATAAAACTTATCAAGCTTTTATTTTTTGGTTTATGGTTTAGCTCAAACACCCTTTATTTATTCATAACAGTGGAATGCGATCCCTACTAATATTAGTGCATTCGTTTTAGTCAGTTTAAATTAAAAAAAGAATCTGAATGGGTATGCACTGGCGTGTCCTAGTTGTCCCTGTTAGTGTTATGTGGAATTGTCATTTTTATATTATTTTAGTACACTGTATATGTCCAGGGACAACAGCTGGAAATTAGCAATACATAACTTGCCATAGCATGTTATTGCTTCATGTACAACTGTTTATTTATCATATAGACTGAAACTCAACTTCTAAAATGTATTTTTTCATAAAACAAAATACACCATAATAGAAGTATGAAGTACATTCTTAATCTAATGCAAATTCATGTTGTAATTTAAACAAGTCTCCCGAAGAGAAACGGGTATCTCTCTGTCCTGTCAGACGCTGCTCTCCCCCGCCTCTGCCTGCTGCTCTGGTGCTGAGTGTGTGAGTGTGTGTGAATGTGACCGCCGGCATGCAAACTCGTTTTTGGAGTCCAAAAAGGAAGTTAACCATAGGGTTCCCGTTATTCTTATGATGGACATGTGCTGTGATATTTAAACAAACAACCCATTAATGGGGAAAAAAAAGCCTCTTATTTACGAGACCGGTCTGAGAGACCTCCGGCTTACAGCAGGGTCTTCGAGCTGCCCCGGCAGGCGCTAGCTGGCTGTCTCGTCACTTTACGGAGCGTCTCAACCCCGAAAATGTCAGCACAAATTTGCCATTGATTTTCGTAAGACTGCCTATATTCGAAATCTACATTGTCCCGCTGTTAGTCCGTCTATGTACCGGAAACCCGACCCTTGTTGAATGCCGAAATGAATGTTGGGATACGGGTGCTGCCGAGTTCATACAACCAATGCATCCTCAGGAAAATGGGCGTGCCAAGAACATTTCCGGGAATCTTAACTGTTCTTAACTTGTGTATTGGGACAGTACTTTGGCAACAGAAGATGACGTTTCACGGGGACACAAGAACACAAGTCCATAGAAGAACGCAGATTGAGCTCTTCAAGGCCCTGAAGACCCACACAGGTGTTTTAAGTAAATCTGGCTGAGTAAACCTCTTTCCAGGACTGTGTGGGTGTGGATAGACTGACTGATCTTCCTGAATCTCTTGTTAGCTTTGTTGCACCTGTTAGGGCAGGACAAATGACAGCTTTATCATTCTTATTGGTAGAAAAGATATGTGACCTAATAAATTACCATCTAAGCTCCGGCCCACTTCAAACTAAGCAGAGGTCTAATCAGCCACAATAACTGAAATCACCTGTGTGGGTGTTCAGAGGCTTTCAGGCTCCTGTATTGTATTGTCCTTAGAGCAGTCATCTTCAACAGGGGGTCCTCAGAGTTAATGCAAATTCTTGTTATTTTTTGAAAGATTCTTCAAAAATTAAAAAGTCTTAACATAAGTCCAACATATTAGCAAATATAAATCCCCACTGCTTACTGGCCTATAGGTAAGGTGGTCACTAAGGCCGTACACAGATAGTTAATTCTAACCATTCACTGTGCCACATGTATGTTTAACATTAAAACATGATTTATAAAAGCAAGCCAACAATTATTGGGCTATTTGAATAGTTTAGTATTCTATGCAAAAAAGATATGTATAAAGACTTTAGGCCGCCCTACAGGTTATTGTAGGCCCAATTTAATACGCAACTTGATTTTATACCGTATATGTAGTAGGGGCTCCCTGCTCCATCTCTCTTTAAGGGGTCCTTGGCTTTAAAAAATTGAAGACCCCTGCCTTAGAGCATAAGTATTAGATATATGTCATACCTCTGATCGGGTGGAGAGAAAAAGGAGAGCAAGAATGAGGAAGACAAGTAAAAAGAGAGTACAAGAAAGAGGAAGACAAAGAGGCCAGATGCAGGTCAGTGTTGCATCTCGGGAGCTTATTCATCAGCTGGGACAAAGGGAATAACTAATCGGAAGGAGCAGAGAAAGTCGTGCATACACGTGTGCAAGTGCATCAGGGATCAAACCCTGCGATTGGGATTACACACGAGTGCTTAAAAAAGAGGGAGTGAGAGTATGACAGAGCAAATTAGAGAGCAATCGGATGCTGGTTTGACATTAACCGAATCCCTAATGAAGGTGAGAGGAGATGATTGGCTCGCTGCGAATTCCGATGAGGTCTACCTCGGTGATAGTTGCCGGGGTGACCCCGGTCTCCAAAGGACAGACTCAGACTCATCTGCCATTTCTAATTGGCTGAATGGACCGCAGCCAGATAGTGTTGCCCATATATGGACGTGACGGCATACAGCGTTCATCAGGGTTAAAAGGTTAAGAAATGAGAGAGAGAGAGAGAGAGAGAGAGAGAGAGAGAGAGAGAGAGAGAGAGAGAGAGAGAGAGAGAGAGAGAGAGAGAGAGAGAGAGAGAGAGAGAGAGAGAGAGAGAGAGAGAAAAGTTGGAGTTAGAGAGGCTGAGACTTATTGGAGTTAAGAGAGTACAGAAGAGAGGCAAAATGAAAGTAAACGACAAAGTTTTAACCGCAAATGATACACAGTACATTTAGATGTATTCTCACAGTTTGTTTTGCAAAACCGCTAACTTTACTAAGCCTGGTACCAGGCCTCTGAATCGCTGCCCGCACAACACGGTATCATGAAAGTTTGTAAAATTGTGACGTTATTTTTAGTCTATTGATTTGTGTACAATTACACGAATTTGTCATTCTTTTTGTGTGTTTCTGAGAACGTCATGTATTCGTGCTGGTCAGAACGCAATGGGAAGCATCTATACAGAGGCTGTGTTACGGGGAAACGACACGCCACACGCCGGGACACGATCCCCGGTCTCCGGGGTGAATATCCTGTGTTGTTTGACCCGTCCACCACCCCGACCAACCTCCTTACGCGGATTTTCACCTTTAATACTACTCGCTACCGTAGTCGGTGCTGTGACCACGAAACATGCTTCCCATTTAAATACATTAGTTTAAAAATTAAATGTAATGTAAAAAATGGCAAAATCGTGTAATTGTACACAAATCCATTCAAATCCATCCACGAATCCATCCAAGATTTAATAACGTGACCATTTCACGTACTGCTGTGAGACTGGGTTGGCCCACAATACCGTTTTTTCAGCTATTAAAACCGATCTGGTGTTGTGTTCGTTTGGGCAAACAAGGTTGCTTCATACACACACTGAATTATTTCAATGACTAGCTAAGTTTCCCTGGTCACTCACATATATGGGGAGTCAAAAAGAGGATAGAGAGTGGCACAGTTAAGTCCAAAGCTGAGTAAGAATGTACAAAGTGCAAGACATGAAGCCATCTAATCACCGATATAGCCCACACATGATTTAGACTCAGCCAGCGGGTCTGTCTGAAACACAGCGTGGAGCCAATTTTCACTTTCACCTCCATTGAATTCTTGTCTCGTGTGGCTTGTTCCTGCCACATAAGTAGCAGAGCAGGGGCCTTTTCCTTGTCCCTGACCAACTAAAAGAGCAATTTTTTGGGTTTGTAATTCACTAACAAGAGCAGAATTGGGTGATGATGAGGATGGAACACCTGACTCTTTAACAAGTTTGAACTTTTATTCTTAATAGATGCAGGAGATGAAAAAGAACAACTCTAAATGGGATTAAACCGTCAAATCTATAATTGGTGGCACTTTTACTACAGAGCAGTATTAAAGTGTTTCACATAAAGAGCATTCCAGTTGTTCAGACACAATTTCTTTCCTTTCCTCCTGACTTATTGTGAATATTGTATTTATTTTTTTACATTAGCAGGTGCTTAATATTGAAAAAGCTAGGCAATGTAGAATAAGAGTTTCTAAAATTAGAACAGCGTTTCCGTTAAAATGATAATCATCACTAGCCTGACAAGCCACCTGACAACTCACCAGGCAGGGCTCAATCCGAGGGGCGGGATAAACGGTTGTCTTTCAAATTCCTTCTGCACGCAATAGGACAGCGCTCCAACCAACCAGAGCAACGCTAGTTGTGTCCAGTCGGCAAAACTCCGAACACATTGTCCTTTTTTAAGAATGACTTCAGTGCCGTTCTTTGTTCTTTTCTCAAAGAAAAGCTGAACTCCAAGTCTTCCAAGTCTTCCAAAGCCGATTCCAAAGACCGCTGTTCGCCAGCAGCAGCAGCAGCCGTCTTCTCTGTTTTCAAGTAGCAGCGAATTCACGCGGAACCGTCACAACTCTGCTGTCATTATGTTAAGCCCGCCCACCGACTCTATACACGATGTGATTGGCCTGACCAGAGTTTGGTTTTTCCAGCTCGCAAGCCAACTGTTGCTAGACAACCCTGACTGCAAATTGCATGTGCTGCCACTAGGGTTCATCTAGATTTCTAGGCTAAATCATCACAATGATAAGTATAAAATAATGCTGTAAAAAAAGTTACAGATTACACTGGATTTGCCATGATATCAATGCAGCACAGTTACCAGCAGAACATCTCCGACTTAATTTCAAGACAGGCATGATTTACTTGAGTGCATCTTTTTATTTAGGAATTGGGGTATCTCTAAAACTACCAGCTGGTTGGGTTGGGTACCGAACTCTGTTTTTTTTTTGAGTACCGTCCGAATTACGTTGGTACTATTGTGGACCGATTCACGCTAAATCAAACTTTCGGGTGTGCAAGTTTATCTGTCCTCTCTGCATGTTGACAGAGAGCGGGGCTCCGACACACACATACACACACACACGCACGCAGAGGTGCGGACAGAGCAAACTACGTTGTTTCTGCAGTTTTGTTTAAGTCACAGTGAGTCACGGCAATGCCGGTAAAGCGGTTGCAAGTGTGGTTACTCTTTTCAAAAACACTATTTTTCAACCAAATGTTACACCAAACATTCAACTAAATATTGCACATTTGATTAATCGCGGTCTTCCCGATTAGCTAATCGCGATCTTTCAAATCGTGATTTTGATTTGAAAATGATTAATCGTTCATCCACTGCTGGTGAATGGGGCTAACTTTGAACCCTACTTGCTGGTAAACAGACCGTGTCAGTTCAGACAGAAGTTTGTGAAGTGTACTGTAAGTTGGCAGAGAAGGTAGACAGAGAGTAAGTGAGGAACTCAGACAAAGGGATAGAGATGAAGAAAGACAGGAGTGAGTGGATATTGTCAGTCACTCTCATGTGTGCTGACCACAGAGGAAGAGAAAGAGAGAATGGAAGAAAGAGAGAGAGAGAGAACGGTTTCCATGTGTTGGCCAGTTCACCCTACATTTGCCCCAAGGGAGTCTGCAGAAAAGACAGCTCCTGACACTCCATCTCACTCCTGGTTTCTTTATCCTGACTTCTGTATTCCCTTTCTTGTCTTTGTTCCTTCTTTCATGCCCTTATTTCTTTCTTCAGTATTTTCTGTCCTTCTGTCTTTTTTTTTTTTTTTTTTTGCTGCTCTTCTCAACTTGAAATCGTTTGCTTTTGCTTTGTCCAGCCAGGAAATGAATGGATGGAAATCCTGAACAGTTTTTATGGTCATACATTTATAGCAACCAGACATGAACACATTGAAACACACACACACACACACACACACACACACACACACACACACACACACACACACACACACACACACACACACACACACACACACACACACACACACATACATATAAAGAAAAAAGGCAAAGGAAAACAGTCCTCCAACCTAAACCAGATGTCCACTGTTTCCTTTAGGTGTGGTCACTTGTAGATTTAAATGCCCCCGGGGGACGTGGGAGCTGAAACGGACAGACACATGTAATACAGCAGCAATATCTTTTGTTTCTGTTTCCACATGTGTCAATGTGCACCAGACTCATGAAACAATTTAAACCCCTGACTTAAACGATTCCTGACAGGAATTTGTGCTTGCAAATTCTAGAAAAACAGTTTGTGAGACATACCCTTTTGTGACCTCTTTGAATAAAAGTTGCTCACACACAGCACTATTGGCATGAGTTCTGTGACTCCTGTGGCATTACAGTATGACATGCAGTCAAATCTACCTACTATAGGGTTGCAGATAAGCGAACTTGAATTCTTACAAATTCTGAATTAGTAAAACATAAATACTTTTTTTGCGGATCACAAAATAAAACTATTTTCTGAAACTTGATGAATGGGGTAATGATTTCCATTTGCCTACATGGTGTTTAGGTAAACAAAAGTTTAAGCAGATCTCTTAAAACCTTGTGAAATAAAGTATTTGGTGTGTGCGTGCGTGTTTGTGTGTGTGCTTGTGTGTTTGGTTGTGTGTTTGTGTGTGTGTGTGTGTGTGTGAGAGAGAGATTTGGATGAAATTACCATTCATTCAGAAAAAAACACAAATGAAGAGGAAAATTATTCACATTTTCCACGTGAGAGAAACATTTAGAAAAGAAGCAAACAAATGATAAACCTACTGAAACTAAACTAAATATGAACAAAAGGGGCATCTGTAAAAAGCTTTTTTTAAGGTGATCTGCTGATTTCAAACATATGTACTCAAATGTAAATAAAAAGGGTGATAAATCATTTTTCAGTTAAGGTGTTTATGAAAACTCAAAAAAAAAAATCTTCAAATGTTCAAAAATGTGAATACATGAAACCTTTTGTTTTAGCCCCCAAGTGTATTTTGTTATCTTAAAATACACCTCAGAAAGCGAACAGAACTACATTTCCAAAATTGAAAATAATTTAAATACATAACCTATGCTGCTGTATTGTTCATTCTAGGATTTCTAGAATTGCAGATACACCAATTATAGCGAAGCTTGTAGCATTTTGTTTTTCTTCCACTGATAATATGAAGTTTTAAATGTTAATCTGCCCTCTAGCTGACCTTTTTCCTATAATAGCACTTCAGATTTAGTTTTATTCTTTCTTTCCAGAGAATTGAAAATATTCAATGATGTCACCCACTAATATTTTAATTTCATGGTCCAAGTCACCCCAGTATGGTTTCTAATGGGAGAGAAAGAAGGAAAGAGGGCGGGGGGAGGAAGGGAGGCCAAAGAGTGAGAAAGTAAAGGGAAAAGGAGGGAGGGAGAAAGAAAGTCTGAGAGGAAACGGATGGGGAGGGAGAGGGTGAATGTATTTAAGGCACTGAGTGAAGAAAAGAGGATAAGGGGAGAGAAAGGAGGAGGAAAGTGGAAGGAGAAGGGAGGCAGGAGGGTGGGGGGAGATGTAGAGAAGAAATGAAGTGGGAGAGCAAGAAAGAGTGAATCGTTTCCATTAGCCTTGCTTAGTTGAGCCCAAAACAGTGTTAATTAATCCGGGACTTTCTTTAAAAAAGTTTTTTATTATTACTTTATCAACTTGTCTCTTGACATTGACTGCATGCTTTTTTCCTTGAGTCACCTCCACAGTCCCGTTTAAAACAGGCTTTTGGTCCTTAAATAATACAGACACATGAACCATTCATGTTTTATATTGTACGTGCAGATCATTGTTTATGTCTATTTGGAATATCTCAAAGCTCCAGGCTGGAGAAATGTTTTTTGTAGTTAGTTTTTTTCTTTATAGGAATTGCCCCCAAAAAATCTATAGAGCATTTAACATGCATTATATGAAAGTGGGTATTTTTTAATTTTTTTTAAATTTGTTATTCTATTACATCAACATAACCACAATATCTCTTTCATAGAACAACCACTTTTGACTAGACATCAGTCAGGTAAGTCCAACCCTCTAGGAACACTATACAGT
>CM042437.1:5652549-5842549 GCA_023631565.1 Gymnocephalus cernua | reverse complement strand
TCTAATATGCTAAAATGATAATTTCCTTATATTCAGCTAATATGACATTTCTCTACCAGGTGTCTAATACTGAGTTAACAGCAATAACCCTTCCCTGGCTTGGAAATAGCATTCACATGTATATTCCTCAATATAACTGATGATTAAACTCTGATACATTGAACTTGGCAGCAAATACTGTAATATGTACGTGTCTGAAAGATTACAAACAAATGCCTCAGGTCAGTGAGTCCACTGAGCTATGACTGTCAAAGCCATGGGGATTTTTTTCCCATTGCTGTCATTGGATCACACTGACATAAGAACTGTTTGAGCCAGCTTATTCAGATTTAACTTTCTGTTTGGTGATATTACAAAGGAAATACTGGGGATTTATCAGATCTAACCTTTATAAGGGAAACTTTCAAATTGGTTCATACCTAAGTTAGAAAGGAAAGGTGCCCCCAGGCCAAAGTATTCACACTGAAATGTCAAAATCTAACTGACCAAATCTCATCAACGTTAGTATAAGTTTTTCATATAAATAACCCTGTAGATTTTGTCTACCCTGAGGGTAGACTTCCTTTTTTAGCCTCACTACTGGAAAGGCTTAGTAATAGTAAAATTCTCAGTGTGTTGTTTGCGTCACTCAACACTTTCGTAAAACACTGCCGTAATATAGTTGGTTCATAGTCGTTCCAATGAACAGCAGCAGCCAATGCGAATCTAGTCAGAGATACACTGAACTCTATCTATCGATCTGCACTCGATTGCTCTTCCTTCATCTTCCAGCTACCCGGATGTCTGTCTCAGTAATTTGAAATAGAGCTGGGCAATATATCGATATTATATTGATATCGTGATATGAGACTAGATATCATCTTAGATTTTGTATATTGTAATATCGTGATATAACATAAGTGTCTTTTCCTGGTTTTAAAGGCTGCGTTACAGTAAACTTACCAGACTGTTGTAACTGTTCTATTATTTGCCTTTACCCATTTAGTCATTATACCAACTAACTATCACACTAACTGGTTTAACTGGCCAGATGTTGTAAAATAAAAGCAGTAGGCAAGTATCTGTTTTGAAAGAGGCTGTACGTATTGACTATAGTTTGGAGGAATCATCCCTCACTTAAATTAAAGAGTAGGGAGAATTTCAGTCGACCAAGATTTTCTTTGGTTGAATACAGTCCTAGTAAACACACTGCCAACACAAAGATGACACAGAGCTGGGTTAAAATCTGCAAAGTATCCATTTAAGTAAAGGATCCGATTACTTCTTCCACCACTGCTGTTACCTTTAGTTGCCGTTCTCTTATTCAGGTTGTTAAGATATTTTATGGCCTACGCCTAAATTGGTATTTATTGTAACATCAAAATACATGTATATTTTAAACTTTATATACGTTTGTATTTTTTCAACACATTTGCCTCCAATTGATGCTGCAGTATATGTGTGATAGGTGCAAACTGTAGCAGTTTGATTGTCAGAAGTGCCAATCGGAGTCTTCTTGTCCGACAAATAAATTAAATAATCTCAAAACACAAAGTAAATATGACCTTAAATCATGAACCCTCTCAAGTATATTCACCAAGCGTCAACAGTATCAACAAGGCACACCATTCAATATTTTAACCCTCAGTAGAATCTGTTCAATTCAAAAGGTAATTTCAGTTAATTTAAACTTCCATCCATCCATCCAAGCTTAACAAAAATATTCATCCATCCTTCAAACAAAAGAAAGTGTTAAATACAACCCAAATAATTCCGTGTTCATGAGTCTTTAAAGTTACCAAATTCAATGAAAGAAAGTATCTTCACAGTCACAGTTAAACCCCCTAAATGTTAACTGAGTAAATGGCATGCCCCACAAACCATCGTTGTCATTGGCACTGGAGCTACCTGCACGTTAGTCAGAGCTGTCAGAGTCAGCAGAAGGGTAATCGCCCCGGAGGTAGGCTCGGCCGCGGGCGAAGGACACTCAGTGGGATGGACTGTGCCTCTTCCCTGTTGTCAGTCACCATTATCTCCGTGGGCTGAGCAGTGCTTGTGTGGAGCCATGTCAGAGAGAGTGCATGGATGTGTCTTATTGGAAGACTGCATAGGTGGGGTATAGGTAGAACTGGGCCTGTTGTGAGCCTTCAGCAGGAAATATGATTATTGATATCAGTGGCAGATTGCTAAAACGCTTCATGTGTCAGTATCGGTTGTGTCTAAAGATTGGCAAAGTGAGGGGTTTGCAGGTGTCTGCTAAAGTGACTAACGTTGTTGCATGTCTCAGACTTGAAGAATATTAATATATATTTATATCTTTAATGTCCTCTACCCTTTAATTTTTTTTTTTTTTTTTTTTTTAACCCTTATTTATTCAGGGAAGGTTCACTGAGAGGCAGCCTCTCTTTTGCAGGAACGCCCTGATCACATTCACACAGTTCCCCATTCATACTGGAAGCTGCCCAGTACAACCAGTCTGATCTGCTGGCCACTGAGCAGCTCCACTGGAGCCGTTGGGGTTAAGGGCCTTGCTCAAGGGCACCTCAGTGGTGGTAATGAGGGAGGGACAAGCGCTGCTCTTTCACTTTCCTCACCCAGATTTAATCCTGTCGGTGTGGGGATTGAACCGACGACCTCCCGGTCACAAGCTCACTTCTCTAACCTTTAGGCCACCACTGCCCCATAAGATAAGATAAGATACTGCTGAGTTGGTGGTACTGGAAACACGAACAATAATGCACTGTCAGACACAGTTTGCATCATCCAGTATTTGTGTGCTGCAGGTAATGTTAAAATCACAAGTATAAATGAAAGTATAGAATAGGGCTGCAAGTAAGGATTATTTTCATTTTCGAGCAATCCGTTGATTATTTTTCGGTTAATCAATTAGTTGTTTGGTCTATAAAAATTTTATTTTATTTTATTTCTTTTTTTATTCAACCTTTATTTAACCAGGGGAAAAAATCACATTGAGATTAAAATCTCTTTTACAAGTGAGCCCTGGCCAAGAAGGCAGCACATAAAATACACTTCAAGATGACGTCCTTGATTAATAGATTAATCTTTGCAGCTCTAATATAGAAGTGTGTGTGTGTGTGTGTGTGTGGGGGGGGGGTCTGACAAAGTAAGAATTAAACCGAGAAGCGAGATAGGACCTCAGAAAAGAAATGAAGAAAGGTTGTTTCTTGTTGCATATCTGGATTGTTGACCTGCAGTAGACCCCAAACACAGACATCAGAGAGTCCAGAGACCATCAGAGAAATGATTTTACATTATGTTACATCGATGCTGGGAGAGTGTGTGTGTGACAGGAAAGTGTGTTTGAGCGATAAAAACAGCAGCCATCTGGTTGTTTAATAGACTTTTGGTAAACACTGCAGCTGTGTTTAACACAGACATAATTACAGCACAAATCAAGCAATTCTCCATCCCATGCCTCTCTGCCTGCAGGTCCAATGAGTAAAACTGGATATTTCTTTGGGGAAGTGAATTTGTCTTGATGATGAGGACAGAATATCAAGTCCACTAACATTATCTGGCTTTTGTCTTTAGTTTAAAAGGTACTAAAAAAAAAAAGGTCTTTAGTTTACAATCGATACTCATTCCCAGAATATTCCGTCAGTATCATCTTTGTCATCTCAGCCACAAATTCTGTCCGTTTCCGTGGAAGCAGCACTCGAACATTGGGATTGAATAAGCAACATATAAAAAAAGAAGTAACCGATGTAACATTTTCACTGAGTTGCTTCCTAGTGTTTACTAACCTTGTTTTCTGCCGTGTTTGTGACTTGAATGTGACACCCCGGGCAAGGCATACTTGTCAACTGCCAATGAGAAAGGAGTCTATCGCCTATTTTAGCGTGTTTTCTCACACAAAAACCTGGGCGTTTGGAGGAAAAGGTTATGAGATTGGTTGTTCAGTGTGATCCCGTCTTTGTATTTGAGTAGAAGGTGTCATGATGTCTGTCAGTCCTTATCATGTCACTGCATGATGTCATTAACTGTGTAAAATAAGCTAACCCTGAAACATAAAACATGCTGTTTGTGTCCAATTACGGCAATATTCCATCAATCAACCAAGACGTGTGTGACAGTAACTTCTCCAACCATTTCCCAGAGTACACTTAAGGCACACTCTCCATGTAGAGGTCTCCACAGACTTGCTTTGTTCCTAGTATTAGACCGGTCCCAAATAATAATGGGGTTGATTGGTGGTGAACTAACTACTAGCATGTCAGCTCACCAGCTGATGTTCATGCTCACTGGCTCACTTTGGTACTGAAAGTGTTGCCCTTTCACAGAACAAGGCAGACTTCTACTTAATTCCACAAATGTCAACTATTCCGGCTTGAGTGTACCCGTATATTTGTGTCTTGTCAGGAATAACTGGTATAGGTGCCACCGTTATTTTTCCATGGATGATGATGTCCACCTGTTCAGGCTCTGCACTCTGGGTTGGCTCTTGTGACTCTGCAGTCTCTATGAATCCCTGGACATGTTGTTTTCACCTGTTGTCAAACTAACAAAGTTCATATTACTGTAAACTTGCCTAATAAGCTAAGGAATGTAATGTTTACCTCTTGCCCGAGAGGTTGACCTCTAGTATGGCTGCCAGAAGGTGCATTTACATTGCCTGAAAGTCCCGTGTCCCCAACAGATGAAAGTCAAAACTTTTACACAACAGATCTGTGCACAGCAGCAGCTGTCATCATTCCCCTTTTAAACTGTTTTAAACAGGGCAGTCACACTCACACAGGGACGCTTTTGCATGCAAGGCACTTATCAAGACAATAATATATATATATATATATATATATATATATATATATATATATATATATATATATATATATATATATATATATATATGTATGTGTGTGTGTGTGTATATGTGTGTGTGTGTAATTGTGCTTTCCATGTCATGGCTTACACTTTAGCTGTGAGCTTCGGTACAAACAACAAAATGAGAAACAGGACTTTTTGGCCACATGATTTTGACCTGTAGTCAAGAGGGCATTCATATTCTAGTTAAACAGCTTTTACTGTCTCTGCCTGTCTGAGAGAAAACAGCAACCTGCAAACTCTTCTTTTCTCTTTTTCAGTTTGTGTGTGTGTGTGTGTGTGTGTGTGTGTGTGTGTGTGTGTGTGTGCACCTTTCCTCTCTTCCTGAGGTCAGTGAAAGGGCAGTCACTTGTTTCAGTTTGAACATCTGCCATGTTAAGCTGTTGGAGGTGTGTGTGTGTGTGTGTGTGTGTGTGTGTGTGTGTGTGTGTGTGTGTGTGTGTGGTTATGTGCTAATGTTTTTCTCTCTCTGTGCATCCCTTTGTGTTAACCTGTGTGTGTTTGTGTGAGGGTAAAACAACAGCCAGCGTATCATGCCGTTCAGCCGTGTTTATCGTGATAGAACATTGTGTAAAGGAAGCATAGTCCCTCAACAATGTTTCTGTTCCTCTCTCTTGAGTTTTCTCTTTTTTTTACTCTCATTCTCAGCTTCCATATCTTCCTCACTCTCCATCTGTATTCTGTTTAGCTTTTCTTCTCTCCCCTTTTACTTTGACTTTTCTCTGCAGGCATAAATAAGTGCATGGACCACGATTGGCTTACACTAAGAAACAAATATATGCTGCATTAAACAATTTTCTTATTATTTAAAAAAAAATCACCAAGCAGATCTGCAGCAGGAACTAATTGTCATTACATGAAACTTTTAATTGCTGCTGTTTGTGTGTAGTTTCTGTTGCCCCCATGAGGAATTGCAAGTAATGACAACACCACTGTTGTTGCATCCACATGACACAAGCCTTCCATGATTACGCACCACTCGTTCTTCTTTTTGTTGATCTGGCTCTCCAGATCTTCCATCTGGGACTCCATGGATCTCTCCATCCTCTGCCACTCCTGCTCCTTTTTTCTGCAGTGTGTTTGAGGCCGTCCGTGGCCTGGACGACAGGGTGACTTGTCCTCCTGCCACTTGATGAGATGGTTTTCCAACTGCTTCCCAATAACAAATGCACTGCACAATAGAGGCTTGTATCTTTAATAATATTCTTGTCCATTGTTGAATACGTGTCATATAAATCCACGGCACTCCAGATGGCAGTATAATTAGCCCCCTTATTGTTTCCTCTATGTGGTTCTGGTAGTTACCATGGTCACATGGCGAGCACACACAAGAAAGCCTGAAAAGTTGAACATTTTGGTGGCGGCATCAAAAAGCTGAACGCTTACAGGAGAGCGATGACGGCCCTCTCTCTTTTTGCTGCCTGGATCTGCAGTGGTGTACTGTATGTAAGCACAATTACTGTTGAAATCTTAAAACAATGAATGATTTATTAACTTAGCACAAAAAGTAAGGACATTTGTGTTTGGTAGATTATTTCTCTGTGGTAACAATGCTTGTTGGCAATAAATCTTATACCGTTGGAAAGCCTGTTTAGTTCCCTTTTAAATGGTGCCCCATTTGCAAGGAACATGCATTTGTGATGAGCAGCAGCACTGAGTATGTGGGTTGCGCCCATGAAAGGGGTGCCAAATCTTCTCTGTAATGCCAAACAGCTTTTGTTTGGTGGATTGGGTGATTGAAGTCTGAAGTAACAGGACATATTGGTTTATCAAGATGAAATTCTGCAACCAGTGGTAATCCCATATCTCCACAGTCTGGGACCAAACTCTATCCTCCAAGATGACAGTGTCTTCCCCACAGAGCGGGGTTTATCACCTCCAGAATTTGAGAGTGGAAAGGATGGAATGGCCTGCCAGCAGTCCTGACCTCAACCCCATTGAACACTTGTGGGATCAGCTTGGGCGTGCTGTTCGTGCCAGAATGACCAACACAACCACATTGGCTGACTTGCGACAAATGCTGCTTGAAGAATGGGATGCCATCCCACAGCAGTGTGTGACCAGGCTGGTGACCAGCATGAGGAGGAGGTGCCAGGCTGTTGTGGCTGTGTATGGTTCTTCCACACGCTACTGAGGCTCCTGTTTGTGAAATGAATACATTGTTAAATTGCCAATATGTCTTGTTTCTTCAAACTTCAATCATCCAATCCACCAAACACCAAACGAGTCAATGGCAGAATAAGCTGTTTGGCATTGGCAGAGAAGATTTGGCAAATTTTTCATGGGCGCAACCCACATACTCAGTGCTGCTGCTCATCCCACAAATGCATGTTCCTTACAAATAGGGCACCATTTGAAAGGGAACTAAACAGGCTTTCCAACGGTATAAGATTTATTGCTAAAACGCATTGTTACCACAGAGAAATAATCTACCAAACACAAATGTCCTTACTTTTTGTGCTAAATTTATAATCCATCAGTCATTTGTTTTAGTAGTCAGTAGTAAATCTGTGGTGGAACATTTCCTTTTCATCTCTGTGCAAAGAGCAATATCTTTGGAGTCCTTGGACAGTGACAGAGGGAGGAAGACAGGGAAAAGGGTAAAGACCTCGATGAGCCAGGAAAATAAAAAGAAGTTATAGAAATAAATGAAGGAAGAGGCCTTGGACAGAAAAGCTATAAAGAGAGGAAGAGACAAGACAGAAGGAAGGATATGGGAAAACAGGAGAAAGAGATATAGCCTAAAACATATCTGAAATAGAGTTCAAGTAGAGGATATTGATAGAGCAAAGGCGGGATGAGAGAGAAAAGAACTTGAGAGAGGTAAGCAATAGCAGCTGAGTGAGGGTAATACTAGAAATTAATATAGGAAGTGAAATGGGAGGAAATAAGAGAAACGAATGATAGACGAGGAAGAGGCTACAGACCTGGAAGGAAGGCAGCGAGTCACGCTCAGTTATTGATGGATGTACTGTTGGGAGAGGGTGAGATGGAGGAGCACATTAGTGAGAATGAGAGAGATAAAGGAGGGGATGTGGGGAGGAGGGGGAGAAAGTGAAAGAAACGAGAAGCATAGGAGACATTCCCCACCCTCTCAACCATGAGATTGAGGTACCAGTGTCTGTTTGCAGGTTCAGAGGCGATCAGCTGGTGGAGTTTGCAGAGACGCAGAGCTTGTGGTAGTTCAGGCAGAACCGTCAGTCATGCATGCCACAGTGATGATTAGCTGTTCGATGACGCACACCAGAAACAACTAGGGGTGGTAGGAAAAAATCGATACAGCATATCGCAATACTGTATAAATACACAGACGCCAAGTATCGATCTATTATTAGTGTGTCGTCAGTTTGTCTGCTTGACTCCCATTTTGCAGCAATAAAATTGAAGTGAGATGAACAAACAAAGAAATGTATATTTTTAGATAAAACAGATGTCGACAAAGTTTCCTTTTGGGGACATAATTTGAAATTAAGGAAAATTAAAAGGTAATAAATTGCAGTATAGGTGTGTTAAGACTGAGAGCAAACATGTTTTAGAGGCTGTGTAATTATATTGCAAGTCAGTGCTAAGATGTGTATGGATGTAAGTTGAGGCAAAGAGGGATCTGTGAAAATATTTCAGTTTGAGCGAATAAAAATGTGTATTGTGTATGACTACTAAACGCAGACAAGAACAAACGTAGATGGGTCTGGAGAGTTTTGAGAACAGTCAGAGGCTGAGCTGTCGGCAGACAGACGGTTTGTATGCTGCTATGTAGCTACCGCTTACCGAACGGTGAAAACTACCTAGCGGACAAATTTGCAGGAATAATGCAAGCCAAAAAAATGTCTTCGCATTTGGTATGAACCTACCTTGTAAGACAAATGACAACATCAAAATCAACATCAAATGTCTTGGATGCAGAAACGTGTCTACCATGAAAATTTCTATTGTGTGATATGTCAATGCTCAATACTTTGTCACATTGTAGCACCAAATATTACTTATACCATTTGTTGCAAAGAAGTAGTTTCCTGAGAATGGCGAAGTTTTTGAAGTTTAAAGATAAGTACTCTACAAAAGTAAAAATCTGCTTGCTCACAGTGTCTGGCACTGATACACTAGCCTGCTGTTCGATACTGTGACTGTGTTACCCATCTGATCTATCACTGTTTCTTTCTTTGTCCTGAACTAATTGAATTCCATTTGAAAAAGAAAAAAAATGCTGTGTTTGGTTATTGGAAAGACAACAAGGAGAAAAGGAAGAGAGGGAAAAGGAAGTTTTACAAAAACAAAACAAGGTTGAAGGAAACAAAACCTACATTTTCTTTTCTTCTTGTTGGCAGCTTCATCATTGGCATTGGTAAGTGGTGAGTGTCGTGCTGTTTCTGCACTGCGCTTCCCAAAGAAAAGACACCCAGACAATGGGTGTTTTTAAATTCAGTAAAAAGGATTTTTCTACCATGATGACACTTAAATCCACTTAAAATACATTACTTTATTGCGGAAGATGTTATATGGAAGACCATAATGTAAATATAAACATAAATCTGTAATTGGTTTGCAGGCTAATACACTTGTTTATCTAAATTACCTCATTAAACAAATTCTTAAAATGACATCTATTCCTTCTCCCTCATTGAAAAATCCAGAATCTAGGAATATGCACATATGCAAAGTTTAAAAAAATAATGCTCTATATACGTATCTTGAACTCAGAAAAACTTTCCCCATTCAGCAGATGAGTTTAAAAAACTCAGCTTAGACTCTGCACAACCAGTATTATTCTGAACAGCAGTGTTGTAGTCAAGACCACCTAAACCGAGACCAAGTCATCACCAAGATCAGAGTGTATTGAGACCAGGTCAAGACCAAGACTTTGACAGGGCGAGAACGAGTCGAGACCAAGACCAAGACCAGACAACTTAAACATACAGTATATGAACCATACGTTCGAAAAGCTATGAAAAGTTAAGCACTGTAATTTGTATGATTTACACGTTTTTTCTGCTGTGTTTCCAGGCTAGAGCTTCCCGGGGAAAACAAAAGACTTTCACCCAGGAAATGCGTGTTCCTCAGGAGTGTTTTAATACAAACCATGATCTTTTTCCTGAACTTAACTAGTTGTTTTGGTGCCAAAACTTAACTTTCGTCATAACGCTCACTTTTTCTTGCCTAAACTTAATCGCAATCTCCGCCGAAATGACCCTCCAGCTCGCGTTGCTCTGTACCCGGCGCATAGTCACCTATTCTGGGGTAACTGAACCATCATCTACCGCTGACCTGACAGAGCACCATGCAGAGTAAAAATGTGGTCGATTCTGAGACGAGACCAAGACCTTCGAAAAGTGGTCTTGAAAACAAGACAGGTCTTGAGTACTACAACAATGCTGCACAGCAAAACTCAAACATCCAAGAAGCGTATATATGAAGCAAACACAAAAGATCATCAATACCATTGTCATGCTAGATTGCAAGGTAACAGTTAGCAAACCATTTATTTATCTACAAATGTTTGATTATATATTTGTATTTTTTCGATATTTTAGGGAGAGGGAAGGAAAGTAAGTTTGGATGTAAAGCTAGAGATAAGCTGGGAGGTTTAAGGAGGCATTGAACCTCTGCTCAATACTGCATTACCTCCCCGAATTGTCTCGCCTTTTCTCTTTTCCGTCCCTTTCTCTTCATCCATCTGTCAGTGTAAATCACTTTCTTCTGTTCATTTCTTTCTGGCTTCTCTTTCTATCTGCCTATTCTCTATCTCTTGCAATCCTCGGTTCTCATTTGCTGTCTAACACTTTTTCCATTAACTGTATGCAGGTCAAATTCTCATCCTGTCATTTTCTCACTACTCCATTTCTCTCCTTTCACCTTCCTGATTCAACAGAAAATCCTACCCCTGCCTTTCTCCTGTTTTCATTAACTTACTTCCTGGCTATGGCTCTCTGTCAGTCTGTGTGGGCTTAAGTTGTTTTAATAGAGATTGATTTAAGTAATTACAAAAAAAGGGAATAATAATAATATTCAGAAAGGCATCTTCAACTCAAGTGTATTACCTGGGGTTCACTCCCTGTCACTCTAGTGCAATTCCCACTGTGAAAGTGAGATCATAAACACGCCTGCAAATTGTGGAATCTCATGTCACACGAAAATCAACCTGTCAGGCTTCAAGTAATGCGTTTCTGTCTGAACTACCACCTTACCGAACCAATCAGCATCCGGTGAGGAACTAGTGGCAGCTGCAGGCGTGGTTTAGGTGTGTGTAGTCTGTATCGACAACGTTTAATTTCCGGGATTGCTCAGTTGCCGCAGAGAATTTCGTCAGATGTCCGTCACTTTCCGCTTTCTTTGTGTTGGCATTTTAAACTCTGGTGGATTTCTGAGGACTCTGGTTAACTGCTCCTCAGATCTCTGCAGGGTAAATCCAGACAGCTAGCTAGACTATCTGTCCAATCTGAGTTTTCTGTTGTACGACTAAAACAACCTTTGAACGTACACATGTTCCACCCAAACAAGTTCCTTCCCGAGGCAATTTTGCAGTGGCACCGGGGCTCCGTCTGGCGCTTAGCACCGCCCAAGACGATTGTGATTGGTTTGAAGAAATCCCAATAAACCAGAGCACGTTTTTCTCCCATCCAGGAATGCTGGGTGCACTAGCCAGACCTTCCTCTGCAGCGCTGTGGAGGATGGTCTGGCAAAAGTGAGACTAAGGTTTGTGTGTGTGACGGCCGCAACTGTTCATTCAAAACAACAATGGTGGACGTGGTAGAGACGTGGTTCATCCAATCACCTGCCTGGTATTTTGTTTTAAAGTGCCTGCCCTCTTCTAAACAGTTTCCAATGACAGCTCTCCGATGCTTCTGTGTAACAAACCATCTGGCGCATCAGGTTAGTTTAGGTGGTCTTCTTTGCTCTTTTATGTGGTATTGGGACCAAAGTGATTTACATGTTATCCAAGTTCCTCTTTACTTCTTCAGCACAAAGTTTCCTCTGTAATTCATTGAAAGATTTATAAGATTGGTAAATTAAATCATTTTGGATTCCCACTCTTATATGCCTCATATGATTCTCAGAGAGGCATGTCAAATAATTTCCCTCCATAATTACCACCTTTGGTTCTTCCCATTAAGCTGTTAAAGCTCCATTTCCTCAGATGATTGAATTTCAGATTCAGATAGATTCTTAAGTTGTAGTTTTCTGTTTGGGACTTTTTTGTGATATATCTTATCACTGCCCAGAAGTAAGTGTGTGTGTGTGTGTGTGTGTGTGTGTGTGTGTGTGTGTGTGTGTGTGTGTGTGTGTGTGTGTGTGTGTGTGTGTGTGTGTGTTGGACACGATCTGAGAGCTGGAATGCTCCTTTTCCCTTCTAGACTTTCATCTCTATGAATATCATTTTTGATTATAACTTTTAAAGTAATTAACTGTTGAGTAATGTCTGTCAGGCTGAGTAGGTAGAGAGTTTTCTGTGTTTTATCCAAAATGTTGTCCGGCACCATGAGTGCATTCATTTTTAGCTCTGGTTAATTGGTTTTGTAGTCATTTTCTTTATGTTGCAGTTATCAATACACAGTAAAATGTGCCAAAGGTTGGGAGAGGCGACACCATTTTCTAGCCTTGACCTGCCTTTAACTCCCACTCTCAGCCAAGCCAAGAGCACATACTCTGCAGCTTGACCTGGCCTCATGTCTACATTGTATATACTTGGGCCAAACTGCCATAGCTGGCCCCTCTGGCTTGATAGACAACTTCATCTGAATCAGAAAGCAATTTTATTGCCACAGTAGTTACCCTAAGTGGAATTATCCAGGTGCATACATACTAGGGCTGAACGATTTGGGGAAAAAATCTAATTGCAATTTTTCTACCAGATATTGTGATTACGATTCAATTTGCGATTTTTTTTTAAGCTAAAGATTAGCTAAAGTTAAATATTTACTGTGTAACAGATAAAACGTCATGAGCATTATAACATGAAACACCATCAAAAATGCTCTATATTCTTATGCAAGGATGAGAACATGGCTACGAATTGCCTGCAATAAGTGTTTTTCTTTTAATAAGCATGGTGCATTGAACAGTCAAACAGAACATTTATCACAGCTAAAATTATAATAATAAAAACAATTCCAATAAAAAATACCAGTACTTTCCTGTAAACTGAAATTCCTGAAATACCTCAGTTCAATAGCATCTACATTTTGAACTTCTAAAAATCCTTTTTTTCTGTAAACAATCCGTGATATGTAACATATTCCAGCATTTGTCTTATGAAAAAACAGTGAATATAATAATAAAAAGAGAATTAAAAAATGTTAAACCAACCATTCAACTAAATATTCACATTTGACTAATCACAGTCTTCATGATTAGCTAATCACATTCTTTCAAATCTCGATTCCAATTTGAAAACTATTAATCTTTCAGCCCTAATACATACACAAACATAAGAATAAATACAGAAACGGAAACAAATTTATACAAAATAGCTGTCAATGCCACGGCCCTCTCAGTTGTCCATCCACCATCACTGTATAACTGGTTCCTAACAGTTCTACCAACAGTCCCCGATCCCTCTGGTATGAGACATGTTTGCACATTGTTACATGAGCCTCGAGAACAGCTTCCATGGCATAACCAGTCAACAATAATTTGAATTTATTTGCAGTGACCCTTCCTCTCTAAGGGAAGAAGTGGACCCAGCCATGTCAGGAAAATGTCCCCACAGTAAAATAAAAACCCCTCACTGCGGGGATTAGGCTTCAGAATGACTCATCTGACCAAATCACTTTATTTATTTTCTGTGGACCAGTGTACCGACCAGACCAATGTACACTGGTCTTTCCAATGTTTCACGTATGTCCCACATATTTACCTTTTCTCCTGTTTTGTATGTTTTTATCACATTGTTTTTGTATTTTTTTTCACAGTTTGTCTGTGTTTTATCAAAAATCTGAACAAAACAAAGCATAAATGTTATGTTCTCTCTTGATTCCCTTTATGTATCTACCTTTGAGCGAAGGTATCAAATATGTGCTGATAAACACATTGATTGAAGCGTCAATCTTTTTGAGGTCATGGCCTAAATGACTGATACAAGTTGTATCTAATGTGATTACAGTTTGTTCAAGGTATGTTTTATGAATTCATTTTGACCATTTTGCGATAGCAGAATTTGCCACCTGATGTTAAACAAAAAGCTTTGAAGTAACTGGGTGGCTATCAGCCATGTTATAATGAAAAAGAACAGATGATGGAAGTGGGAGTAGTATTACTGTAACAACAAACATCACAAAAATCAGGAACAGGAATAAGGTACGTATAGTTTTCTTTTCTATTACTAAGGGTAAAGCCTGGTCCCATAATCCACCAGGTCAGACATTTCTGGTAGATTCCCAGTTAATTATTTGACTGTAGAATGATATTTTTACATTTAAGGACCACATTTGCAATACAGTAATGTCACCTGGTAAGTGTCCTGATCTGACCACTGATCCTGCTAACATATCTGAACCTTTGAAATAACTGACAATCAACCCGAGTTACAGTGATGATTAGTTGTCAATCTCAGGATGTATGTCTCTCTGTGACCTGAGTATTAATCTGCAGGACATAAATCAGGGCTCAGTCTACAAATCGAGGATTAAAAGAGAGTGAGAATTACATATAATGGGTAAAAAAACATCTAACAGGCTGTTCTCATGAAGTAATGCACGGTTATTCATATGTTCTCCACCTATTTATTACTGTATGCCTTGTATCCGTGTAGGTCGGGGTGGTGCGGGTCCTGAAACACAGGGCTTTCAAGCAGTGCAGCAGAGTTTGTGTCCCGGAAGAAGTTAAAGACTTTCACCCAGGAAACGGGTATAATTCAGTCAAGTGACTGGTCAGCAGTCAACGTCATTTTGTACGATGTCATCTGAATTGTTGGGCATAAGTTCTCGTACCATATCATACAAAACAATATGAGAATGCGTTGCATCTAAGACTATTAATGTTTCAGCAGTAGGAACATCACTGTAAAGCTGCACCTGTGGCCCCAGCTGAAAAACAACTGTTCATCTGTGTTTGTGAGTGTATGTACTGTAGAGATCACTCAGTGCCTCTTAGGAGACAGCTTTGTATTTCTCTCTTGAGAGCTAACTTCAGCCCTTTTTTCGACCTGGACCCAGTTTTATCCACCTTTTTCATCATTCTAATCGATTCCGCCCAAAATCTCATAACTTGCTTCAGTGAGGACATGTTTCTTGGCTGAGTGCAGCTCTCCATTACATTCTTCAAGGGGCCAGAGGACACTAAAACCCGAATCCTCTAGAGTATATTGATTGCTCACCCTGTAATTAGACACATTGGTAGAAATATGAGTGAACATGACCTGGCCATGCGTCTCATGCCTCATTCTGCTTTTGCTCTGGAACTTTTGTACTCTTTGTTGGCTGGTTGTACTGTCAAAAGGTCAGTAATGCCAAAGTAACTTTTTAGTTAGGCATACAGTATAAGATGAGATTATTTTGGTGATGAAAAATAAGGAGAAAATCACATCAGCGAACAGAATTTGAGAAAGACTTCCATTTGTGGAGAAAGAGCATATCTGCAGGATCTCAATTACTGTTTCACTGACATAAATTGTTTATTTCATATTAATGTGTAGCTTATATGGGTACTTAATTAATTGACATTAATTCAAGTAATATATATAGATCACAGATTGCCTGCACTCTATGTAGTTATCAGCATAAGTTGTTTAATGTTTGAAACACAGATTAAATTTGGGGCTCATAAAGAGAATGCTGATAACATTTGCCTTAGTTCAGTTTAAAAATGTGGAGGTATCTCGCTACAGAGATAAAGTTCAATATACTCAGTGGACAGAGGTCGTAGTACTCCAAAGTACACAAAATTCACATGATGATGATGAAGGGGACGAAGCGGTGGTTATTGCCATGGTGATGGAGCTTGGCCTCCGGCGATTTCCCCCGTAGCGACTTCGCCCGGTCGTTTCGTCCTCTCTGCAGATGAAGAGTTGGATCACCGCCAGATGGTGATGGTCGGGTTGGTGCTGGTTCGTTGGGTTCCGACACTTTGGATGAGTCGGAACACAGAGATGAAGAGGAGGATTGTTTGTTGAGCTAGGAGTTTCTCCTGAAAGCTTCTTCAGCGCATAATTTAAAAACTCAGGTGATCATTCTGAGTTTGGCACAGCTTGTGTCACGGAGACAAAGGACAAAAGAAACTGTCCGATAGAAGAGACAGCGACGGGGCGTCGGAGGTGAAGAAAACAAAGGAGACGAAATACAAAGAAAGAGAAGAAGCAGAAGAGTAGAAGAGAAAAGCCAAAAAGAGTTTTTGGAGTTCCGTTTTTAAAGTTCATCCTCCAGGTATACTGGTTCTGGCATTTTAAAAGAGCAGCAATGCAGACCACGTTACAAATGTTTAATATGTTTATGTATGCACCAACAACCAAGGCAAATTCCTTTGAAGTGTTACTTGGCAAATGATTTCTGATTCTGATAATTAAGTTTGATTAGACAGAATAATCTTCTCTGTTAAGGAGTTATTTCTCCTGTGTGGCTCACTGGATTTAAATGGCTTCTATTCTGTCAAGGTTAAATGTTTTCCTCCCATTGGAGCCATCCGTGCTCATAATATATGTACAGTACACATATCAGCTACTAAAGTGCTTGATGAAGTTTCAATATCTGGTTTGTGTTTTGTTATTTCTGTAGAACTGCTTTCATATCTTAACAGGTAGGCTACTGACAGTGCCTGCCTCCTGTAATCTCTGTTAACACGGAATTGATTTGATGTGAAAGCCAGTTTCCTCTAAGCTATTTCAGTTCCAGAAGAAGAAGAAGAAAAAACAGCCCATTGAGCACTTGTGACCAGTAACATGGACTATAGACATTAGGGCTAGGACGATATCCTTTTGTCCCGTTTTGATTCTTTCACGATACATGAGTGCCGATTTGATTTGTATTGCGATTTTCATTTATTGCGATTTTAAATGTATTGCGATTCGATAGTATTGAGTATTGTGATTTTCTTTTCCTTTAACAAAAACAAAACTTCGAGAGATAATATATCATGAGACATTTCTAAAAACTGATTGTTTTCTAAAACGAATGCACATCACATGTCCATCTGACATTTATTTCATTTGTAAAGAAGTACATAACATGGATTTTCTGCATTTTCTGCTTTTGCTCTGTTTTGCTGGATACGGACATGATGTAGGCGGTACCGTTAAACAGAAAATATTTAAGTGAATCATTGGTAAAAAAAATATATATATTGATTCTAGGGATAAGAATTGATTTTAAAAATCATCGCAAAAAAAAAAATCATGATACATACGATTTCCGATAATCCCCCCCTCCCCCACCCCTAATACACAGGTTTTCCGAAAATGTATTTTTTTCCACAAAAGACACTGACATAGACTGCATGATGGATTAAAATGCGGTATAAAAAAGTCCAAAAAGTTGTCGGCCCAAACTTTAATTTCCGTTGTATCAAGTCAAGCTTCAGTGTCTTATTTTCCATCTTAAATGATCATGTAAAGTCACTGAAGAGAGCCCACATTCCTCCTCACGTCCTGTCTGAATGCAGTGCAGAGGGTGATAAAAAGAAAGAGGGGAAAAGAAGGGAGGGATGGATTAAATGTGTCCCCAGGTTCAGCACGTACTGCAGGCATGAATTAATCAAGTCCAGTCAAGTCGAGATAGGAGACCCGAAAGGGGGAGGGGGGAGATAGGATGAGTCCATTAATGTCTAATAATGACGTGGAAGGATAACATTGTTTCCCGTAACCAGAACGACCACCAGTACATTGATTAAAGAAAGGACCTTAAGCTGAATTTTAAGACAAAGAGGGAAATAGGGGAGCAGAGGATTGAAATAAGACAGAAATAAGTAGAAGAGCAAATGCAGGAAGGAGTACAAAGAGAAAATCTGTAAAAGTGTTGAGTACATGAGTGATGCAGAATAATTCCCTTCCATAGATAACACAGCATTTTCCCACAGTCAGATAACTGAGGAGGTAATATTACAAAAACAAGATGAGAAGCAAGGATCCGAAGCACAACCAGGCCAGTTTAAGCAGGGGTCAGTGGGCTGAGATTGAAGTTGAGTGAAGTAGATAAGCTAGGTTCAGGAAATGCTGTTTTGATTAATGTTTTTGTTATTTATTTTACAATTTTTAATCTCAAGTGGAAAATGTTTGTGTGAATGTGTGATAAAAGCTCTGATTTACCACTTCCTTTATTACTCTCCTATTCTTCTGCGGCTGAGTTTCCGTTGTACCGGTCATTGACCGAAAAGAAATGACGAGGACTGGTCAGAAGGACCGGTGGACACAATTCCCTCTGCACAATTTGAATTGTGTTAAAATAGGCTACAGTGATTTTAATATCTTTCATTCTATTAAAACAATAATCAATCATATTTTTTTGTTTCAAAATGACTGTAGACTGTAGCGTATGCGATAAAGGAAAAACTACATGTCGTGTTCTCGCTCTGTTTAAATGCAGAAGACTAGCTTAGATTTACAACAAGCGGCGACAAGCATGTGGGAAAGTCAAAGCCCAAGCAATGGCGAAATATATGGATTACTTTATAACACCAAGCAACGGCCGGTCTAACGCAAATTAAGCCAAGAAATTGCCAGCGAGGACGAGTCAGCACCAGCTCCAGCCCATTAACGTTAATGCCACAGATGCACACCAAGATGCCATATACAGTGCTTGAAGTGGGAAAGAAAAGGTGTCGGTACTCTCTTGCATTGGCAGATCATCATGACATTTGAGATTTCTATAGTGAAAAACAAAACTTGGAGATATTGCTGGTACAACAACAATTTATTGTCATTTATTAACAATATAAATGTATGGATTTATTTAAACAAGTTTACATAACTTTAGTGCATAAGCTATTAAAAAAATCATGTTTTAATTTTAAACATACATGTGGCACAGTGAATACTTATTAACTATCTATGGATGGCCTAAGCGACTAATTTACATATAGGCTGGTATCAATATTGTTTATTTTTTCCACAAATAAGCTGATTTATATTTGCTAATATGTTGGAGTCATGTTAAGAAAAAAAACTTCATTCATTCATCAAAAATATACATTTTAACAATAATTTGGTGCTCAAACAGATGCAAAACAGTCACTCTCAGTGTGTGTGTGTGTGTGTGTGACAGAGACAGGGGGAACAGCTTCAGTCCCCTCTCTGTCTGGGCAGCTAGTGACGGGATGCTACTACATCATGTTTTGCAGCCCAGTTTGTTATCATTAAAAACAAGCCAGCTGTTCGTGGAGCAAAAATACATCATTTGATTCTTTGACCAACAGTCAGGCCGTCCGTGTGTTTCGTTACTCACGTTACTGTTGACGTCGGTGTAACGTTAAGGTCGGTAGCGGCAGACTCCTCATTAACGCCAGCTGTTCCGCTCACATCAACGCTAGCTTGAAGCTCATGAACCGTACTAGCTACCTCCTGATGTTTCTGGTTGGACTTGGACCTCTGTTGACGTGTCTGGCTCACGCATTCTTTTAGTACCTTTCTGAAGCCAGGCGGCTAACATAACGACTTATAAACTCGACACTTATTTTTAGTTTCTAGGTTTTCAGCAGTGAAAAATCTGTTATGGTCAGGCTGACAGCTTTTTCAAACTAGCGTCCGTGGAGAAGCTAACTTCTGATAGGGTGGGTCGACTGCTTGCCTTTACGTGATTCGTCAAGATCTAAAATGTAAACACATAGTGCCCTCTGGGTAGTGTAGTTTATGTAACGTTAGGGTCATCTCTCTGACACTGACGCTTTCTCTGTCAGTGGTAGAGTACCGGCTGCATGCGAGAAGTAGCGGTACGCAAGAAAAGGTGCAGGTACGCTTAAGAGTAAAATGTAGAAGTGCCGGTACTGCGTACCGGTGCGTACCGGCCCACTTCGAGCACTGGCCATATATGATGACAGCTCTCCGCCATTACGGAGGCTTGACTTTGTCAACAGCCTGCGAGGTTCTTATTGAGATTACGGTGAAATCTATCCGGAGTGGGTTAAACTGGCCAAAGTAACCTGCCTGTTTCCCATCTCCAGTGTGACGGCAGAGAGAGACTTCTCCCTGCAGAACTGCATCAAAACAGCGCAGCGGCGTCAGACAGAGGCTTCCGAGTTGCAGAAAGACACTTGTTTAGGATTATTTTGATTCAAGTCGGCACTTGATATTTTTATTAATCAGTGTTTGTATTGTTTTATTACCTCAGCCTAGCAAATGGAAAATAAGCCTATTTTAATTCAGATCGGCACAACTATTTGCATTAATTTAATTATTTTGCCCTCTCTGCCTGTAGCAAGTAGCCTACATGTCAATACATTTTTTTCTAAATGTACATCCCTTTGATGATATTATTCTTTATATATAGCCTGCCTATCAATTGTTTTTAAACGCCACGGAAAATGTTAGGAGGAGAGAGAGGAGCCAGGAGAGTTAATTAATGTCCATAGATCATGCAGTGGGATAACACTGAGTTTGTTTCTCTTTAGTTGAGATAATAGATAATAGGGATAAATACAGACTTCAGTTGTTTTAGTTGTTTGAGGCTAAATCATGACTGGATTTTTAATTGGAGTTCAGGGAAAGAGAGGAGAAGGGTGGGCAAGAGGAGGGGATGAGTGGCAGAGGGATGGATTAGCAGAAGTAATGATTATGGTTAAATGAGACTCTTGTGCTACTGATTGTGACTGCAGCCTGAACCTTTTTTTTTTTTTAACATTATTTTTTGGGCATTTTCAGCCTTTATTTTTGACAGGACAGCCGAAGACATGAAAGGGGAGAGAGAGTGGGAATGACATGCGGCAAAGGACCGCAGGTCAGAGTCGAACCCGAGCCCGCTGAGTCGAGGAGTAAACCTCCATATATGGGCGCCCGCTCTACCAACTAAGCTATCCGGGCGCCCTGCAGCCTGAATTTAATAGACAGCTTAACAGAGAGACAATGACGGAAGAGTAGTTTGACGGGACCGAGATGTGACTTGGAGGTTGAAGAGCAACAGTTTTGTAGCTGAGTGGTGGAGCTGATTTTTTATATTTTTAAGTGTTTAACCTGCAACAACCTTGATCTTATGAAGACATTGAGTGCTATAATTTAGAAGTCTTCAGGGAAATTCTCGGAATAAGTTGATTTGCATTGAAAACAGGATGAAATAAGCACTAGAAGATCACATTTTATGTTAAAATAATTACATGTCACTCTGAAATGTACTGGAGATACACAACCCTATATTTATGAAGGTAGATAAAAAGAAAGAGATGCAGTGGTGGGAGGACAGAGGGAGGCAGAGAAACATTATCAGCTAAACATTTATCTTAGTAGATAAACAGAACTTTAAATGGCATCATGGGAAAACTCGACAGTTTAATTTCCACCCAATTTTTCATCGTAATATTTGGAGTCCCAGATATCTGCAAAATCTGTAGAACAACGTCTCTTCTCGAGGTTCAGGTTACATCCTAAAAGAGTTTATGTAACTTAATAACTGCATTTCCAAGTACATCATTTATTTCTTTGAAGAGTTAACTCGGGATTCTGCCCCACCAGAGAGCAGCATGGAAGATGAGACAGAGGGAAATGATGCACGGAAAATGTTATGAGCTTCACTTGGACCTTTAATATCGCCGGGTCACTGTACACAGAGTCCACCGAGCCACCGCAACGCCTTCCAGTCTCTTTATCACAGACAGGGGTGACTGTGGTTTGGACATCCATCATTTTGACTGTGTTACAGTTATGGTTGGGTACTGAATCCGCTACTTTTTTGGGTACCGGCCGAATCAGGCCGGTACTACCGAGGACCAATTCACGTTAAATCAAACAGTGCCAAATTACATACAAATGTTGTTTTTTGGAGTCTATTCTGTCGTTGGTATGAGGACTCGATGGTTTGTCTGTGTACATTAAACACTACAGTCTATATTGTTTGTGTCACTGCATGCTGCATTAATATGCATACCGATAGAAGAGCAGAACATCAGATCCTGCCATGAAGTGTTAAAGTGATGGTTGGGAGTAATTTCACCCTAGGGTCCTTTGCACCACGACCTCGAGCCAAACAACCTCTCAGAAGCTTTTTTTCACCTGGGTCGAACATTGGGCGAGTTAGCGTTATCAGCTGATTACCTTACTGCAGCCGCTAACGGATCCATGGGTGTATCTCGTAAATTATCCCACTAATAATGCCCAAAATGATACCAAACTTCTACAGTAGTACAAATAGAACAAAAATATTGATTAATTAATTTAAAAAAAAATTAAATAAGTGCTGTAGTACAACTAGCAGGAGACAAGTTATAATTGAGGTATGTTTGGAGACACCTACCTTATTTAATCATTAAATTAATCAATATTTTTGTTGTATCTCTTCGGTGTTATAATTTGCAGGCGTCCATAAGCACCGGCAGTAGTAACAGCAGAGAGCAGAAGCCAGCAGGCAAGTGTTATTTAAATAAACTACTGGTGTACTTTCAAACTTCCCAATCCATCGTTTTATGAGTACATAACCTATTTGTACTACTGTAGAAGTTTGGTATCATTTTGGGCATTATTAGTGGGGTAATTTACGAGATACACCCATGGATCCGTTAGCGCCTGCAGTAAGCTAATCAGCTGATAACGCTAACCAATGTTCGACCCAGGTGAAAAAAGCTTCTGAGAGGTTGTTTGGCTCGAGGTCGTGGCGCAAAGGACCCTAGGGTGAAGTTACTCCCAACCATCACTTTAAGTAATGCAGTTCCTCATCTTTCAGCATTTAAATCAATTCATTTTCAGTTGTCAGTATTTCTGTTTACCTTTTAAGCCTTTTTAGCTTCTTTAGGAGATGAACTCAAGCCAACACTGTCAGTAATAGGGATGTCCGATCCAATCCGATTTTTTAAATGTCGAATATCTGCCGATACCGAGTCCCGATTTGATGTAATTGTGCTTAATAGTCAGTCTTTGATAAAATTAAACTTAGTGACGCTTCTTGCGCTCAATAGTCAATCTTTGAGTTTCTTCTTTTCTTCTTCCGATGTCGGCTCCAGGGAATAACGGCCTGAAAGCGTGGTTTCTTGCTGGAATCACGGAAGAAGTGTGGAGAATTGGTGTGATCCGCTTCTGTAAAAAAAGGGTGACTCAGACTTTTTCTACTTATTGCCAAGGGCTGACAAGCTATGAGACATCTCTGAACAGCCGCGCCCTGTTGGTTTGAAAGTGCCGGCATCCAGGCGGTCTGGCGGTGTGTCTGTGTTGCGGGGCGTGTGTGATTAAAGGCGGCAGCTGATATATATGAAGTAAGGTAATCAGGGTAAATGCCAATCCCAGATCAGTTAAAAAAAAATGCCAAAATTGGCTCCGATCAGATCCCTAGTCAGTAATACATTTTAGCTCCATGTGTTCTCAGCAATGCAGTGAAATGCATTTGAGCTTTCAGAGGTTTAATGAAATACATTTCAGATTGATCCACTTTTGTTGTTTATATTATGAGTGTTGCCTACTTCTACTACTCTATAGTCTCAGACTGCTTTATTTGTTCTTTGTTAAATGCAAAAGAAAATACAGCTGGCACCAATCACCACACAAAATCTGCTTTCACACAGTCACACGTTTGTCGAGTATGTGGCTGTTTTCTTGCAATTATATGCAGACTTCACATTTCTCGCAAAATAACCCAAGCTGTGAATTGTTTGATGATATCCACCAACGGGACTTTTGTTTCAAATGTGAAGCCAAGCTTTGTGTTTCTTGTTGTTGCTCC
This sequence comes from Gymnocephalus cernua, assembly GCA_023631565.1. Classification (NCBI taxonomy): domain Eukaryota; kingdom Metazoa; phylum Chordata; class Actinopteri; order Perciformes; family Percidae; genus Gymnocephalus; species Gymnocephalus cernua. The sequence goes on along the minus strand of CM042437.1, from coordinate 5,818,955 downwards.
TTCTCTTGTCACTGAAATCCTTCGAAGCTGAGAACAAAATCGTCACCTCTTTAGGAAAGCCATGCTGTGACCAAAACATGTCGGGTTTTAGCGAGGTATTCGAAGAGGAGAAAGGAATGAGAAATGGTTCATCCAATGGCACTTTGTTTCGAGAATACCATTTCATATCTCTGTTTCTGAAGAATAGACTCCTGGTGTTTTTTCTCCTTTTTAGAGTATAATTTGTCGCCATGTAAAACTCCAACTGTGACGAAGCTCTACTTTGTAAACTTTTTCTTGTGTTCTTTGTCGCTGTGTTTTTATTTCTTTTTTTTATTTCTTTATTTCGTTTGTCATCTTCGACCATAACGTTTGAAGACATATAGTTAAACACCTATCTTGTGTTTCTGCTGTGCTTATTTTTTGTACTGTGTTGCTTTTCTAGCGTCTTTGATCAACCAAATCTAGCGTTACGAACAGCAGCATCTTACCGCCAGTTAGTGAAAGTGTTGAGATAAGAAAGGATCAAACATCCATTTCAGATGAATGAGATCAGAGTATATCCAGGTGTTCTCTCGTCCCGGTTTGTTCAGCGCTGTTAAATTGTACGTACAGCACGCAGGAGTTTTCTACCCAGAAGTTATTGTAAACAAACTGGATTCGTGGGTTTAGCCTGCGGTGAGTCTGACAGCAGCACCTGAGGTCTATGCCTGGGCTTCAGACCCTTTTGTATTGCTTATATCTGTGAGATCTTGTTAGGCCTAGTTGTGTAGCTATATGTATCTGTTTACATGTTGTAGATAGCAGCACTGCTGTTGTAGGGGGGGAGCTGCCATTTTCCTCAGTTTGACTTAATTCTAGGGCGATAGGTTTAGTGAATGTCTCTTTGTTTGTTTGTATCCCCTCGAGTTGTTTTGGCCTTGGATTATCAATCCTAAATGATATTGCTTTCTTTTGTAGTAATAAAATATTTCGCTTTAATTGCAATTCAGTGTTTAGACTTTGATTTTGGGAACGACCTTTTAACTTTTGTGATTGAGTGCAACACATTCACTTTGAAATGTGTTGTTGCATTAATTCCATGCTTCTACAACAGTGACTGGTGAAGAAAAAACAATTAACTGCACTGTTTAATTATTTAAGTATAAAGTTAACAAAGAAAACAAGTCAGACATGTTGAGTTTCCCTTACCTGTTTGTGTTGAACCATGGATGTATTCAGAGATACGACGACGCCACTCAGCCTTGCTGCCAATTACTGTGCACATATCTATTTTATCTATCTATCTATCTATCTATCTATCTATCTATCTATCTATCTATCTATCTATCTATCTATCTATCTATCTTTATATATATATATAGTAGATACATAAAATAAATATGTATGTGTATATATATATATGTGTGTGTGTGTGTATATATATATATATATATATATATATGTGTGTGTGTGTTTAAGTTAACAATGTATTTAAGTTGATTTGTCATGAATACACGTTTTTCCTTTAAAAGCTGTTTTAATACATTTTCTCCAACCCACACATTCTGTCTGACATTAACATGACTAGAATAAGGTAGATTATATTTTACCATATGAACATATAAAAGACTGAGGGCCAGATGTACGTATTTGCGAACGTAGCGTTATCAGCGCCATGGCTCACCCGCAGATAGCGAACGCAATGATACCGTAGTTTACGCCATATTTACAAAAACCTGCAGGTCATCCGTAATTAGCGCCTTTCTCCGCCCACTATAGCGTAAACTGTAAGTACTTGTGCTATGATACGGCTGAGTGCAGACTGCGATATTCCCACTGCTGATGCTATGACTGTTTGAAATTATCCTGATGCCAATATTTGTAATGTAGCGAGGAGTTTAACAACTGCTGGAATGTGAACTCTGAGTCGGAGATTCGATGTCATCTTTGATTTCTTCCAGTAACTGTAATCTTGCATGGCTGCTTAATCTGTGATCCTTGTGGCAAAACACCTTTCAGCTCGTCTCCTCGGCCGATGTCTCCGTCTTGCTCGGATTACTGCTGTCATTTCACCAGGAGGCATATGTGAGGAAACCCGCTTCCAGGTTTACACCTGCTTTTAAGAGGCGGAGAATTTTCACCGCAAAATAGAGGCGCGCTATCACTGCCGGTTTTTGTACATACCGCGGAATACGTAATTAAGCGCTCTTTACGCTTCCCCTCCCATCTCTTTACGGTAAACTCCCACTTTCCCCGCGACCCTCCCATGAATAAATATGCATGACACGAAAAACGCAATTTGCCCTTTTCAGCTCCCACGACATGCAGTTTGCGCTTTTACATCATTGCGGCCTGTTTGTACATACCTCGCCATGATTTTACGTGCACGTTGCGACACAAATACGCCTGAAGTGGGCGCAAAAGCGTTAGTACATCTGGCCCTGAGTGTGTACTTTATGTTTTATGATTACTGCAGAGCTCTGTCATCTTAGTCTGAGCAAGCTGACATTTATTTTGAAACCATATACAGAGGAGGAAGAATCTCAGTCACTTACAGATGGCATATTCTGTTTAGGCCTTAGTACACATTGTTTACTGTAATTTCCCTAACTGTAAAAGACTCTCTCTGCACAGATTTATATATTTCAGTCTGGGTAATTCCAACCAGAAAATGATCTGTCATAAAATATTCACACAGCTGAGATCCACAAGCATCATGCAGCTATAGTAACATCTACGGATGAGAGCCGGCAGGTTGAATTGTCAGATGGCTGGTAAATCATACCAGCACAGACGAAAACGATGGAAGCAAAAAGCACTTAGCAGCATGCTTACTGGAAGACTCTTTTCATTTCGCACATGTTCACAGAGAAAACAAAACTGTTATTTTGTTAATGAGAGGTACTGTAACAGATATGAGCTGGTCTTGATGCATGTTGTGGGAGCGTGAACAAAGCTTCTCCAAACAAGATAATCTCACTTTAATCTGTTGAAAGTCCTCCTCCTCACCCACAAAGCCCTTCATAACCAGGCTCCTTCCTACCTCACAGACCTGCTCCACTGCCACAATGCCCCCCGTAACCTCCGCTCCTCTTACGGAAACCTCCTCTCCCCACCACTCAGGACCACGCACCGCACCTGGGGTGACAGAGCTTTCACCATTGCAGCCCCCTCCCTCTGGAACTCCATACCCATACACATCCGGGACTGTACTGACCTGGACACATTCAAAACACAGCTTTCCACATACAATAGTCTTACATTTCTCACCTGTTACTGGTTTTATTGTTTATAATTGCTTTTAATATGCTTGTTTTATGTGTTTTTAATATGCTGGTTTTACTGTAAAGTGTCTGAATACCATGTAAAGCTTATTGTTGTTGCTTTTTTGTTGAAGGAGGTAACGGCAGAGGAAAGGGGGAGATGTCTGATCTATTCCAGACAAGAAGGAATGTAAAATAGTTTTCACATGGTTTCATAGTTCACCAAAGCAAACAAATCCTCCACAGTCCAATGGTAGAAAGTAACCAAGTACATTTACTCAAGTACTGTACTTTTACTCACACTTTTGGTACTTTGAGTATATTTTGAATGCATGACTTTTCCATGTCCTGTATATGGATGGGGATCGTTAATTTTTTTTGATATTGATAAAAACATTTGAGACTGCTTAACGATCCTAGTCTTTATCGATAACATTATCGATACTTTTCTATTATTTGGTAGAAAGATGAGACAACAATTTATTAATCTTAATAGAACTAGTATTGCTTTTATTGCAGTCTGTCACTGTCCATTTTTATTTTATTTTTTAAATATTCATTTATCGGCCATTATAAATGCTGATAACTATAGTTTGGAAAATGCCTAATATCGGCCGATAATATCGGCCTGCCGATATATCGGTCGGGCTCTACACCCTGCATAAACATGTTGTCTCATTGTTAAGCTGAGCTGATGCCTCCAGCAGGCCTGAATATGAATTTAGGTCGACTTCACACTACTGCTCACTGTCTCTTATGGGAACTTGTTGAATATGATTCATAATGTTTCACTTCCCAACACGAGAGATGTGTGTAGATATGCTGTGGACCGGAGGCTGGTGAGTGCCTTATTTTAGAGAGAATGAATCTATGGGGTAAATAATTCTAGTATTACACAATCACTAAAGGAACACATTTGTTGACGGAACTTCAAATTTGACCATTTCAACCTCACACTTATCAGATCAAGCAGTCACATATTGAGACATGTTTTTGGTCTTCTGTTACCTGTTATCCAGTTACTTCTTAATTTCCTCAGAGTGCCTCAAGTGATGCATGACCAGGCCCACAGGTCATGGCTCGGCCGCCAGAATACTCCCTGGCGAGCTCCTCTCCCAGGTCTGGCTCCAGGAGGGGGCCCCTGTTTCCTTGTTCTTTTTGCCCCCCGGGACCAATTTGCCTTGGGAGACCCTACAGTACCATTAGCTATCGCTCCCAGGGTCACATATGCAATCATGCCACCTATAAAATTTCACTTGAACTGTATATGAATGCAACTAACTTCAGACGGAGCCTGCTGGACCTGGGCGAGAGACGTGGCCAGAACATCATAGTTCATAAAAATGCAGCGCAGTGATGATACAGACATTTCATACACAAGATGTGTGTAACGCCGCTCACCCGCCAAAGCGCATTCGACCCGTTCAGTGAGTCAGCCGTTACTCTGTGAGTATCATTCTCTCTCTCTCTCTCTCTCTCTCTCCTTTATTTTGATAGGAAAGCTGAAGACATGAAAGGGGGGAGAAAGGGGGGAATGACATGCAGTAAAGGGCCGCAGGTCGGAGTCGAACCTGGCCCGCTGCATCGAGGAGTAAACCTCTATATATACCAACTGAGCTATCCGGGCGCCCTCTTGGATGATTTTGATGCTAGGGGAGTGTGGCAAGCTGGTTTAGCCAAGGCTAAAGGGGAAGAAAGCCAAATTACAGGTGTTGGCCATCTGAGGGGCAGAGGACAGAAAGGGGGGGGGGGGCTATAAGACTTTGAGCCATGAAATGTTAGATCTCAGTTCAGGGAAGCACTTTGAAACAGTAACACTTTCTATTTTGAAATGTTTTACTTAAAATGTTTTAGTTTGGCAGCTCAGTGAAGCACTTCAAACCTTTTTTTGTTAATATTTTTATTTTTATATGCAGTATGATTGTGCTTCAACTAAAAAGTATTTACCTACACCTTATTCTTGTTTAAAATAATTTACATAATATATATGAATGTATATGGAGCATGATAAAAAGGTAACCTTGAAATTGTGGCGTTAACGGCGCCGCGAGGAAAAATTTGGGTGCACCTAAATTTTGTGCTGGTGCACCTAAATAAAAAAGTTAGGCGCACCAGTGCAACCAAGGCAAAAAGTTAGTGTGGAGCCCTGTTATGATCATGATTTGAACCTTACTTTTGGGTTGTTGATTTATGTGCTGCTACTTGCAGAATGTTAAATGCATCTCCTTTGTCAGGTTTTGTGTATTTTGTATCTGAGCGCGTTAGTAAATCCGCTTTTATTTTGTTTTGTCTGCTAGAGTGACAGTTTCCACGTCTATTGTAGCCAGCATTATTCATCTCCTGACTTGACTTGTGGTTGAGTCCACGTCTGACTGCTGTTTACACCTTGATATACCAGCATCATCTTGCTCTGGTTCCCAATTAAAATTCACAAGCACTTGTATATTTTGTATAATAGTTTGAATATTTCATATATCAGTGAACAACAAACAAACATGATGGTAAAGTACATACTGGCATAAAGTCCACCTTCCAGTCACAGGGCACTTTCACCTCCACTTTCCCTTAACAATCACTGTACGATCAGTGAGTTAGACACAGCTGAGAAATCGTCAAACAGTCTCTCTAATCTCTCTCTCTCTCTCTCTCTCTCTGACAAAACAATGGTTATTTTGTATTGTTTACATCTTGTCAACCAATGGAAGGCTAGTCTGACTATTCACGTGTGCGTGCGTGCGTGCGTGCGTCATTGCAGATGAAACAAAGATCGTATATAGTCAAGTGAAATGATCCGAGGGCAAAATAGTTTGCTATGACTGACCCAGACAAAGAGAAAAATGGTATTGACTACGATGGTGCACTTCCACATTGCCGTCGTTGAGTCCATCCTCACCTGCTCCATCACCATCACAATCTCTCTTGTCGCTCACAATCTTGAATCCTGATGACGGCTTCTAGCTGAAAGGCATTCATTTTTTGCCTGCATTAAGAAGATAACTTATCTGTGACTTTATGTTTTCTTTGATCCTTGTCACTGCCATGCAGTCGATACACTGTCTGAGATGATGCTGCATGGGCTAGTTTCCATTACATCTTGCTTGGCTGGAAGTTTTCATTCTTTGATTTGCTGCTCGTGATCTGACCATAGTTCTGAAGCAACAATGCTGTAATAAATGCTCGAGAGATATGCTACGTCATGTAGTATGTTAACACATTCTCTGCTGTTTGGGTGTATGTTTAGTTGCCACTTTGTGCAACAAAATGGTTCATTATTAACAGTACTGTGTAAAGCCGATGCTGCTGATTCTGCCAGTGCAAATATATATTAGCCCGGTTATAATAGACAGGTTTTGTCTATACTGTTGTGTACAGCCATTATAGACTGGGCTTTGTTGGTTGAGCATGTTGTATAGACAGTGTTATTGCCCTTGAATTGCAGTATGTTGCAAAGTAAAAATGGTGCTGTTTTTCTCAGTTTGTCTGTTTGGCCTTTTTGCTATTTCTAAGTTAGTGTTTTTTCTGGGACTCACTTTTGTACTGATCCGCCCAAAATACAATTTCTGCCTTCACCACTGTTTCAGAATACCAGTTATACAGTGAAAATAAAAATAGCCTCGCTTTTTTTTTTTTTTTACATTTTCCTGTCTATAAATATACATACATATACAGCATGTACAATTTGTGTGTTCAAACACCCCCTCCACGAAGACATTATACACACTTTTACAAACATAATGCAACATGCAACACCTGACAGCATCAATGAGGAAGTATATCTCTTTCACTCACACAAACAAAACTAAATGCAATCTTTCCTGTTTCACGCAGGCCTGGGTTGTGGGGATTAAATGACACAAGCGCACAAACCAACACTTGAATCGGTCTCACTAACGTTGCAACCAAACATCTCCTTTTCTCCACTCTGGAATTGGAATATCAATCAAAGCTTGTATACAAAAGTTCATGGTTTAATTAATCGCGGCTGCTTCAAATGTTTTTCCCCATTGGAATATCAGAGTCACAGCCGCTCGCTCAGCTAACATAATACACATGTACAGCCTTGTTTAAAGCAGTAATCTTTCAGAGGCAATTGGCCCTATCCGGCAAGCCGCCACATCCTATGACACCCGGTAACAGCTTTCCCAGGCTTCTGATAGGCTAAGATGCCAGATGGCTAACGATGATGGATAGTTTATTTACTGAGCTGAAACAAGGTTGTGGAAAGATGTGGGGGGAAAAAAACTATTTCTCCAGGCGAGGCGGTGAGGCTGTTCTCGGTTTGCTTTTGTTGCTTGTGTCCTTGCTTGTTGTAATTCATTTTTGGTTTGTGTGTCTGTTTCTCGTGTTATTCATTTGCTCAGTAATTTCGTTGTTTTCCTCTTGTTTTTCTTGGTTGCTTTGTTTGAGGGCCCTTCAGTGTGTTTGTGGCCTTCACACACATTTACCTTCTTTGCACTTCTCCCCTATTCGTTCATATTTATTTTCTGGCTTGTTTGCAATACTACTAGCAAGTTATTTTTGTAGGGCTGTACAATGAATTGCAATTTTTTTTCTCGAAATCGCAATATGGACTAGTGCAATATTCGGGGGAGGGGTGAAGTATAATACTATGAATGAAGTATTATAGTGCTAGAGACATCCTATCCTACAAATCGTATCCTACAGACTAAAGGAAACATCTTTGTTTGGTACAGATCCTCACAAGAATCACACTATAATCACAATTCTTTTAATTTTAACATTTTTCAATGAAAATGAGAGTAATGATACAAAAATTATAATTTCCTCCAAATAAAAAAAATATTTCAATGAACAGATTCAGCTACTATGTCCACGAACTTCACTTGTTGGCTGTTTTAAGATAGCGCCATGTCACCAACTCACCGGCACTGAAGACACGCCTTCAACCTGTTGTAATGGAAATACAAATGACTGGCGTGTGGAGCTGACGCGCCGGTGCCAAGCCAGCACGTGTGCATGGAAAAGCCCTATACGAGTGCATTTATATGCACTTAAGTGTCTTCTGCAGTAATCTGACTTTTTAAATGTCATGTATATGAGAAACCTGGCATGTGTAATAGGGATAGAGGCTTGAAGAAACCTGATTTTCCCAGCTCGATTATAATTTAATACCTCACTTTAACATTAAGTTAGACATTGATAATACTGTGCATAACCCATACTTTTAAAGAAACTGGTTTCCACATCTGTATATTTAACTTCTGGTATCAGTAATAAATAAACCTAAAACAAGTATGGTTCTAAAATAAGGTCAGGGGTAACAGGACAATGCAGGAGAGAAAATCTGAATGCTTTGTAGTGTAAATCAGAGATTCAGCACTGCACACCATTACTTGCCCACAAGGTTGGCTAATTTTAACTATACTGTTATACTTAATACTACTGTTATACTATGACAATGCATTGTATTTGCATGCAAATATAGCCTATGTTTTGGAGCTCTCCAACCTTGTTCTTGTATCATTCTGGGCTACCGTCTTTGACTTTGTGTTATTTGTATAAGGAAATACAACCAGACCTAGCAGCTGCAATATCTGGAGTAGCTCCTGTAGAAATGTCAGGTGCACAGTCTGGTGTCCTATTCCTGTCGTTTTTGGGATGACGGTTAGTGTTGATCCAGAGTAAATCTGCCAAATCACTCAAACAGATGTGACAGCACATCTCAAGCTGGGGGATTTCTGAAATCCAAAAGCCTTCCCCTTCCTTATTTGAACAAAGATGTGTATCAAAACATAAAGCATAGGTTCTCTGTCTTAGGTATCTGTGCATTATGAACATTTTTTATACCATCAATTAAAAAAGAAAAGTAGTGGTGTGGACGTACTGTATGAAGAGGCTTAAAAAAGAAATATTTAGGCAAACCACAATTACCGCAAAGTTGTAATTACACACACACACACACACACACACACACACACACACACACACACACACACGTACACGTACACGTACAAACACAAGACACAAGGGCTTTAGATGGTGACAAGACACCTACACATCTACTTACAGTCTGCTGGGAGCAATATAAAAGATCTACCCATGTCAACCTTATCTCTCTCTCTCTTTCTCACACACACACACACACACACACACACACACACACACACACACACACACACACACACACACACACACACACACACACACACACACACACACACACACTCTTGCTCCCTCGCCCACTCACAGACACCAGTGTGTGGGATTTAATTGGGTCCTTTCAGTTTTCCACTGAGTTGACGGCTCAAAGCAATTACAGACACAGACAGTCCCCGGCCCACTACAGAGCAGCGCTTGATTTTCAGACAGCCACACCTGAGGGGCACTTGTCATCTATAACCTCAACAGCAGAGGGGTGCTTGTTTTGTTGACAAGCGCCACTGTTGAACGCTTGTTTTACAAAAACGTTCTGTGAGGGGCGCTTGTTTTCTTACATACAGGTACACCTGAAAACCATTTGTTCTCTGTTTGTGTACGACCACTCTGGGACAATTTGTATCAGAAGCTGCGTTAATGACAGTGGTTACAAATAAGTATTCAGATGTGTTATTTAATCCATTACTGCATTTGAAAATGTACTCAAGTAAAAGTACATAAGTATATCAGCTGCATGTATTAAGTATAAAAACCGTAGTATTCATTTCTTGGGGTTGGAATCACCAGAGACCCCACAACACGATATCACGATCATATGTCACGATACAACATTATTGCAATTTCAAACATTTTGCAATATTCTGCGATATACAGTAATTTATTAGCCTTTTTCCAATTTCAGTTCGTATCCAACTTCAAATTATTTCCCTAAAGGAAAACTTGTGTGTGTAGTCTCGCTTTGCCCGACCATCCTCGCTGCGGGGGAGGGTCTGGCTAGTCCACACAGCATTCTGGGATGGGAGAAAAACGTGCTCTGGTTTATTAGCATGTCTTTAAACCAATCACAATCGTCTTGCGCGGCGCAAAGCGCTGGACAGAGCCACAGTGCCTCTGCAAAATAGCCTCGGCAAGGAACTAGTTTTGGTGGAACGTGGCTGATTTTCTACAAGCAGCAAAACAGGCACATTTTGAACCGGCACTATTTTTTTCATTTTTTTTTATTTTTTGGGGGCATTTCAGCCTTTAATGGAAAAGACAGCCAGATATGAAAGGTGAGAGGGGGGGGGGGGGAAGACATGCAGGAAAATCGTCCAGGTCGGACTCGAACCCTGGACCTTCTGTGTCGAGGCATACACCTCTATATATATATATGTGCGCCTGCTCTACCAACTGAGATAACCCGGCCACATAACTGGCAGTAGTTTTACCTAATAATGTTACAGTTGGGTAGTTTGATCTATAATAAAGCAAAAGCTGTTTTTTAGAGGCTGATCATAGCAAAATCGTCTGCATATTATCAAGTAAGTATGACTCTCAACTAAATGTAGTTGAGTAAAAAGTGCAATACACTGAATTGTTTTGAAGTACAAGTATAAGGCAGCAATACTAAATAGTAAAGTAAAATGACCATATAATTGTCCATCTTCTTTTGAAGATGTAATCAAGGTTTACTCACAGGGAAAAAAATAGAAGCAGGTAATATTTCATTCTGTGGAGAAGAACCCTGTCAGTGGATCCCAGGAGTCAGTGTTGGGGGCTTATTGTGTCTGAGTTCCTGCTGACGTGTGAGTGCAATAACAACCAAAAAAGAAAGACAGAAACTACACTGTTAAAGTGAAATATCACTGTGATCTTTGACCAGGTAGGGCCAAGGGAGTGCTTGATGTATAGATCAGTAGAAAAAAGGGCCACAGCAGTGCACTTGTTTTCTTACAGCACAGCGTTGAGAGACTCTTCATTTTTAGACAGGGACAGCAGTGGGTTGATTGTTGTGCACAATCACTGGTGAGGGACGCTTGATTTATATACACACACCGCTGAGGGGCACTTGTTTATTTATTCATTTTGTATTTGCAGTGCGTAGGCCTGCCCCTTTGATAAACAGACACATCGCAGGAGGGCCTGGTTTTTCAACAGCCACCGCTGAGAGGCACTTGTCGCCTGTAACCTGCGTACAGTGGGGTGCTTGTTTCGTTGACAGGCACCACTCAGGAGCACCTGTTTTGTGGACAAGCATGGGTGAGAGGCGCTTGTTTTTGGGGACAGGTACTACTGAGGTGTGCATGCAGTCATCAAGTACAGTCATCAATGACAAGAGCTTGATTTAGGAACAGGTGGCTCTGAAAAACCCTTTTTTAACAGGACATTGTTGTTGCAGTTGCTTTTGGAAGGATGACCACATAATAATTCAAGGTTAGGAAAAATTGTAAGAAATACCTTTACCTTAAATTGTAAAAAAAAAAAAAAGAAAAGAAAAAAAGAAGTAAAAAATGGATTGATAAAGCTCAAGAAAAGTATGTAGCGTATGCCACAAAAGGTCCTAAGACTCAGACGCTCTATTTAATGTACCAAATAATACAAATGCAGTGTTGCATAAAGTAATATTTACAAAAACGGGGCAGTACTGTAAAAGATGAAATGATGTTCAGCTGCTCTGTATGAATAAAGTTTAGGTAAATAAAAATGCATTCTTCTACTCAAAAACAATTGTTAGTTTCTTAACAAATGTATAAACACAACCAAAGCTTAGATGATATTATATGGCAAAGTTAATGCTGAGTTAACTAAATGACTTAGTAAAAGCATTATAGAAATATAATAAAAGAAAAATAAACATGACATAACACTCAATAACACTGCAGGACCTGTATATGACCTGGAACCCCTTGAAGACGGCTTTGCATGTTTTGCTGAATGTTTTTTCTCTTGCATGGCAGGTCTCTTGATTTCCTATTCCCCCAGTAAAAGCTTTTACTGCTCTGTTACTGTGCCGATGACTGAAAGTCGCTGTCTGATCCACAGTTTGTCTTTTGTTCAACTTACACACCTCACTCCACCACTGTTTGAGCCAGGTGCAATTAGTTTGCAGGAGTTTTCCTCCTTTTGATTAAATTAAATTGTGTGTGTGAAAAACAGCTCCATTGTGTAATGTTTTGAGTTGATTCTTAGCAAAAAGCCCCTTTGTTCTTTCACAAATATGTGCTCATTCATATGTAATTACTTCAACTAATCAAAGTATTCTCGTAAGCGTAGAATCTGCCATTCAGAATACATAAGAGCAAGTCGCTTAAATGTATCTTTAAAATACATTAGCCACAGAGGGACATAACTCCGCCTTTGCGCTTTTACACTCAGTGGCACCGTGACGAATGCCAGGGCGAGATTATTCAATCTGCCGCCAGATTTGTAAGCCTGTACACTGATACTTTACCAACATTAGCTTGCATTCATTTGGGAACCTGATAGCTGATGTTAGCAATGAAATGGTACCAAAATAACGAAAACGTAGAACTATTATTACACTGGAAGGAACACTCACGGACAAAGTCATACTTCTTGGAATAATACGGCCAACGTAGGAGTTAAAACGCGATCGGAATGGGAGGGGTTAGAAAGTAATATTCAGTTGGTTGTCATATACAATTTCACCGCTAGATGGGAGAAATTCTTACACAATGTAGCTTTAAGCTGTCCGGCTGTAACTTGTGACTGTTTTGGTTCACTCTCACCGCTCTCATAGCGTCGTCTTCAGCCGCCGCAGGCAGCTGTTATGAGTTTTTGAAAAAAGCTGTAAAAAGCCACTGTACAGCAGCAAACAGCAGACACACAGTTAGAGAGTCTCTGGTGAAAGTAGTGGAGCATTAAACAGCTAAAGAGAGAGATATTAACTTAAGAGTTGGTAGAGACCAATCACTGAGCTAAAAGAGTGAATATTTACATTACAATTACATTCATCAGGTGGCCAGATACATGGCTCCAAATGAATGACTCCAAAGGTCCCCCGTAACTGCAAATAAGCAACTTGGCGAACCATGATATGTCAATTCTCTGTTCACAATTTGTTTCCGTTACCCCCGAGTGGCCAAAATCAAAATCTGGTGTGAAGGTTTAAGGAAAACAAGATTATTTATTAAGAGTTTAGCACTCAACAACTCATCAGGACTGTGTGGGTGTGCTTTAAAACAACCCAACAGCTGTCATGAGACTGATTTTAAATATTGCTAAATCCTGAATAACATAAATAACCAACAACTTTGGCATAAGATGATGTGTCCATGGCAGGTCTTATTGCTTAAAGCAAGAGCATGATTGATAATAGGTTTTCAGGGCTTTAGAAGTCTCATCACTTAATTCAATTCACATACATTCACATAAGTCAAGTCTTTTGTAGAGCTGTGTTTACCCCAGCTGTGTAGAGTATCTAGGTTTACTGCCTATTTTATTTCCAGTCGGACCAGGCACCTGTGCATGCCGCCTCCTGAATGCATGGTAGCTTTGTACTGTTTAGAAACACTCAGTATGCAGTTTTACTTGGCTGTGAACAAAGTTGGCTCGTGCTGGGTGAATCCACAATGAACAGGATGGAAAAACTTTTTCCATATCCCACTAATTGGAACTAGAGTTAAGATGTTAAATGCTGCGGAGGTGTTTGTGTTCAGTTTTTCAGCTGCGTGCAGGTTTCTCCTCGCAGCTGTTAGTTGTACCTACTAAAAAAAGAATTGTGTACCTACACAATTCAACTCATGTAGGTTTCCATGGCGATATTGACAAGCAGCCAGACAAAACCAAAGCAGTGCATCCTCACAGGAGAGAAGTCATATCAGCAGGCTCTAAAATGGCATTTTACGGCTACTACAATATGACTGAGATGAAAGTGTGTGTGTGTGTGTGTGTGCGTGCGTGTGTGCGTGTGTGTGTGTGTGTGTGTGTGTGTGTGTGTGTGTGTGTGTGTGTGTGTGTGTGTGTGTGTGTGTGTGTGTGTGTGTGTGTGTGTGTGTGTGTGTGCGTGCGTGCGTGCGTGCGTGCGTGCGTGTGTGCGTGCGTGCGTGCGAGCTGAGGGAGAGGATTTGAAGACACATCATTTCACAGTCCTGACACAACCATGACGTCTGAGCAATCAAAACGCACACAGACACGAGTAGGACAAAATTGGTAAAACATGGAGAAAGAGGGAGAGATATGAAGAGAAAGGGGGTGATTCGTTTACACAGGTGTGTGTGTGTGTTTATTTGACCTGTCTTCTTTACTCTTTTGCACCAATAAATAGATAATACATTCTTCTGTAGTTATTAAGATATCTGGGATTAATTATACTAATTGATACATCACATACTGTTAACCTGTCTGGCGTAGTTCCCATCAGCATTGGCTTGAAAATAATGTATTTTCTTTCTACTTTTCCTGCCATCCGAAACCACTTGGCTGATTTTAAAATAATATTACTATTTTAAAATCTAGCCTGCAAACTAACGCAGGAAAAACAATTTAAAAAAATAAGATGGCGCCCTAATAATCTAGATCTGTAGCGTGATTGGAAGGGCTTTCTTGCCACTTTTATCCCAATTTCTGATATGTGCAAATTTGATCAAATTGGTGGTTTCTACGTGCGTCAAGATGTGGGGTTTTACATACAAGAAAATGACGTAAGGAAGGTAATGCAATAAGTATTACAAAAAGAAAGGCTTTCTTTTAATGCATGCTTTTCTGCTCTAGGTACGAATGTATGGTAATAGGTTTCAGAGCCTATTCTATGTATCACCATGAGTGCAGTGCTTTTCTTATAGTACATTCAGAGTCAGACTGTCATTTCTACTGGCTTCTCGCTGGTGCAAGAAACCTTTGTCCCAAAAATAATAGGTCTGTGGCACACAGCGTCGAGGGTGCCACTGCAGCTAAAATATTAGCCTTTTTGTAACACCCAATATATGGCAATTCATAGACTTTGCAAATATTATGCAAATATTGATAACAAAACTTAAGCTTGATCTGTGTATATAGTAAAATTACCTCTTAATTATTTCTTTTGTAGCTTCTGAGCAGCAGATAAGCCAGTCCCCCCCTGAAAATGATCAGCCCGAAATTTGCAATGAGGCGGCCATGACTACAGGGACAGGTAGAGAGGATAACAGAGTAAACAATATTAATTAAAGTTATTTAATGTAAGAAAGAGCAGTATATGACAGTACATGAAACCAGTGCACTGCTTAGGCAGCTACTGATGCTGTAGGTGCTGTTCGCAATGTAACTGTAAACTGTACTGTGAATTGAACTGTAAACATTAGTTCAATATGCCTCTATATGGAAGAGTAGGATACATTTCAAATGCTTTATTTCTTTCTGTTTTTCTGCTTTTGTTAATTTATCAACCTATCCTTGTGGAATAGTGGAATATTTTTGTTAACTTCTCAGCTTAAGTGAATTCTTATTTAACCTTTACATTATTTGTTGGTATTTGTTTGGTATTAATAAAAACTACAGGATAGTAAGAGCTGAACTGTTGCTTCAGTTATCCACCTTTTTCACTTTTTCCACCACCATGGAAAAAGTGGGCTGGTCTTGGGCCTGAAACTCCCGAGCTGAAAAGTGGCCCCACTCCGGCCCTGCCTCTTTGATTTTTTTGTTGTGTTTACCGATGTTGGCTCCAGGGAATAATGGCCTGAAAGCGTGGTTTCCTGCTGGAATCACGGAAGAAGTGTGGAGAATTGGAGTAATCCGCTTCTGTGAAAAACTAAGACAGACAGACTTTTTTATTTGTTGCAAAGGGCTGGCAAGCTACGAGACACTCTCTGGACGGATGAGTGGCTAAGTGCCTTCTTGGTTTGATCCTGTCAGTCTGGCGGTGCGTTTGTGGCATAGGGCGTGTGTGGTTAAAGGAGGGCTATTGTAAGTGATTGGAGTAATAAGTAAGGTAATCCCGATCCCCGATCAGTTAAAAAATCGGTTCTGATCCGATACTGTGATCGGGATCGGGCCATCTCTAATCATTACCTTCCCACAGCCTATTGGAGCCAGTGGAGGTTTTGTATTCTGCACACAGAGACATGTTTATTCTCAGCCAAAATAGAGGGATCTATGAGCTCTCCCCTATCTGTCACCCCGCTCTGCATGGGTTAAAGGTCCCTCTGCACCCCAGTGTGGTTTACACTATAAATGCCCAAGCTTTCTAACCGAGCACTGTCCTCTGACTTCTTCTATACAGATGGTGGTAATCGAAATAAATAATTTATCCGCCTGGGTCGACATATTAGTCTCTCTTTCTCTAGCTGGAACAACACTGAATAGACATTTACACACAGGCACACATGCACGACGATGCACACAAACAGACACAATGGATGGGATCGCAGACTGAATATTAAGTTAAGAAGGGGAGAACATTGGGGTGCGGCTATTCAGGTTGTTACAAACTACAAATACCTCGGCATTGTACTGGGCAACAAGCTTAAATGGGACTCATGGACTGATCTTTTGCAAACTAAGACACGGCAAAGAATGTACTTTTTAAAGAAACTGCTTGTTTTTAATGTCAATAACAAAATGCTCCAAATGTTTTATACTGCTTTTATTGAAAGTGTTTTAACGTGCTGTATTATCTGCTGGTTCGGAAATGCCACTGAGTCACAGAAAAAGACAATCAGAAAAACAGCCACAACTGCCAGCAAGTTGTGGCGTTTTTCTATTACATGGTACCTGCTCAACTCGCCTCGACTCGACACACTGTGCGTCCGGTTTTCCATTGCAGAATGTAGTACCGCCTCAGCGAGCCTTTTTACGGTTGTGCGGAGGCTACACGTAGAGCTTTCGCCGTAGCCTAGCTATGTAAGTGGCCTGATGTTTATACTTGTGCGCTGGTGTGTGCGTGGAGCCGGCATGTGTGTGTGTGTGTGTGTGTGGGGAGTGTGTTTTAGAGCATGGAGGAAGTGAGAGAGTGACGGCGATTAGATCCGGAGCAAGTAGCGATCTAGTGTCTCCCCTGTTCTTTCTGTTTGTGGAAACAAAATGTGTCTTCTGACTCCACACATTTTGTTTAAAATGACGCTGGAGGCAGCAAAAACAAACACAGCAGGCTAAACTATTTAAAAATGGCGGTTTGTTCAGGACTCCTCCGTCTGTCGCTTTCACGTCACCTTTTGCTTCAGCTTGCCTCAGCTCGCTTGGAACCTCGACTGAGGCAGTACTAAAAAAAAGTACCTGTTAGCAGGTACCAGGTACTTTTTTTCGTAATGGAAAACCAAAAAAGGCGAGTAGAGTCGAGGCGAGTCGAGCAGGTACCATGTAATGGAAAAGCGCCATTACTTGGGATAACACTACAGAGTATTGAACCCATTTACAAAGACAGACTGGTGAGAAAGGCCAACAACATTGTATGTGACTGCACACACACCCCTGGCATCTCCTTTTTAACTACTGCCATCTAGGTGTCATTTCTGCCCACCCCTTCTGACCAAGAACAGATCCAAATTCTCTTTTGTACCACAAGCCGTAAAAGCCTTAAATCAGTCAATAAGCTGGCCAGCTGGCCTGGTCATAGTGTATTGTAGTGTGTGATGTATGTTCTTCATGTTATGTCTGTTGGTGTCTGATGTAGGGACTATTTGTTTGTATCATATGTCTGATGTCCTGTCATGAAGTGCCTTGTGACTGTGCTGCAAACCCAACTGCCCCATGGGGACAATAAAGTTATCTACTACTACTACTACTACTACTACATTGAGACAGAGGACAAAGAAAGTTTTTTAACCTTTAAATATCACAGACCAACTCAGCAACTAAAAGCAACCCCAAACTGTGTATGTGTCACTTTAAATATCAAGATATATTAAGAACCAGATAAACATTGTATAATGGTGTGCATATATTACAGTACAATATAGATCAGTGGTGTTCAGTGAACACAAGTAAAACATTTACATTCAGACAAGAAAGAAAGAAATAATAAAACAAAAGGAGCAAATGTAAAAAAAAAAAAAAAAATAGAATAAACTTAGATGGATGACGTTTTAAAGTACACCAAAATATAGTAAAAGGCAAAGTTCCTGCCTGAATTATTTAGAAGTACAACTGCATGTTTTGTTGTTTATTGTGTTTTTGTGTAATTGTTAAAACTGTGTTCATTTAAATATGTCAATATAATATAATTCTTATATATGAAAAGATCAATAAAAACATTACCACATTTAACTAATAATCTTGTACATTTTAAAGTTAGAATGAGTTTATCCAAGCAATCTTACAGCACTGACTGTAGATATGTGACAAAGATTTGATCCCTCACCGGCTTCCCACCTGTAAATGCATCCCACTGGGTTTGATTTGGGGAAGCCAGAGCCAGGAGTGGAACCCAAGTCTCTGACATGGTTTCTGGTTCACATCTGAGAAGGTACTGTTGTCTGTACCTGAAATCTATACAGTCATAAACTTACTGTTTAAAGTTTCTTCATATTAACCAAGTTAAAGCCAGTTTATATTACTTTTTTATGAACAACAGCCACTGAGACTGATAGCTACACAATACTGGCAGATTGATTTCCCCTACATTTCCCAAGAGTCTCTTGGGTCAGAGAGCAACATGTCTTCCAACAAGTACACAAGTTGCATGTTCTGGCGATGCGATTATTGCACATGCGCATATTGCAATGTCGATGCTTAAAACACAATGTCATTCAGCCCTAGCAAAAAGTGTCCTTCAGCATCTAGGCCTTTGGCGTCATATTTAGATACAGTTGGTCGGGATTCTTAGCGTCACTTTTTGATGCTCTGGGTCAGGAAAAGATCATGGGTGGGGTTACAAAATGTACATTTCAGTGACACGCGGGACAAGAACGGGACACGGGCCCCGGTCTCCTGGGTGAAAGTCCTGTGTTTGACGCATCCACCAACCCAACCAACCTCCTTACGCAGATTTTCCGTCTTTCGCACTACTCGCTACCGTTGTCGCTTTAAATAACACGTTATCTTACATCGCAGCGGTCGAGCTGCTGTTATGCCCACTGTGTTCCATACAGATGCTAAAGGGGATTTTTGCATCTGTATCTCAAGCTGAGAGCCTCTGACCAAGTGTCAGTATTTTACGAGTTGGGAATGAGAATGGGTTGCACCCACCACCACTATCTTTCTCAGATTCTGCCTTTACATATTCAAATGTAGTAAACCAAACGGTACAGTCTCTCTCTGTCAGTTTTACCAGCCAACTGCCTCTGACTGCAGAACTTGAGGAAAGCTTAAGTAAGACAAACACTGCCATCCATCTATTTTCTCCTCAAACAGTCTTCACCCAACAGCTGGGAACTCTCTGTTCTCAGGAGGGAGGTCTATTCATCTCACTCTCATTCACTCACTCTCTCTCTCTCCCCATGATATTTTTCACTCTTTTTCTCCACTTCTGTCTTCAGGGGGTTCTTTTTTTTCATCTTGACCTCTCAGCCAGTTAATCTCAGGTCATTAGACAGCCATTTGTCAACGCCTGGACATCAAAGAGTGTAAGGTCTGCTGGCCTCGCTCTCTCCACTTCAGATTCTTTACTCTCTCCTCTCCTGTCGCCTGTCCCCTGCTCTGCCAGCAGGCCTCAAGGCCCTTCACTCGTTTCTTCTCATCTTTTCCCTCTCTCGTTTTCCCCTAAGTGCTGATGGACAGTACACTTCAAGCTAGGCCTGAGGGAAGGCTGTGAGGCGGGAGAGAGCAAGCCAGGAAGGGAGATACAGGGAAACGGAGAGAGCAAGGTGGGTGGAAAGACTAAAATGTATACAAAGCGACAGAATGCAAGAGAGGCTGAGAGAAGGAAGCAGTGGAGAAGAAAGACTGACTGAGAGAATGTCAGAAAAAATATGTAGAGATGACTATGAGAGAGAGACAGAATGTGGCAAAGAGAGAAATAGGGGAACAGATTATGATGGAGAATGGCAGAGAATGGTTGTTTGCTGTATAGAGATGCATCTGTAGTCTATCACATCCTGACTTTGCATTACTATGGAAGCACCAGAGGCCCAAAACTGTTCTGGACAGTTTGCTGTCTACAGTGTTCTCCCCAGGAGAATATATGCACTTCTAGACAATGCCAGTACATACTTTGAAAAGTAAAGCAGTAAAAACATTCTTCTATCAACCTAGCAAGCTAGCTTGCTGGTTTGTTGGTCTATTGATAATATATCAAAACCCGAATATTGCTGTGGCCATTTTGTGTCTTACTGAGTATTCATTGGATTTAATTTCAATAACACTTTGGAATGTACATAATTTCTGTTTTGGGGAAATTTGCTTGTGATTTACAAACTGTGTCCTTCCAGCTGCAACAGTCAATAGCAGAACCTCCTGGACCAGGGACTGCACGTCCTATAATGAAACATTTACAGTATCCGCTCATACTTACTAAGGCAGCATCAATCTCCGAACCCATCGGCTATAAGCCTGGCAACAATTTTGCCTCTGGGGGCAATGGCAAATCAAATTTTTGATAGTTCCGGTGTAGCCAACAGACATCTGGGCCAAGACTTCCTCTTCCGTGCGCCGAGTCCGATTTGCATATTATATAATAATAAAATACATACGGTAAATCGGCGTCAGACGTTCTGAGACTGCATTGCAGCCAATGCCTTCCGCCTCTTATGCTCTCCACAGCCAAAGCCTGCTCAAACTTGATTGGTCAATTGTTTCTAGAAGGGATGTGGGATGGCAATGTCAGTCAATCACTTTGGTCCGACTGAAATATCTCAACACTTTTTGAATGGATCAGCAGAAAATTGCAAAATTGTATACAGACATTCATGGTTCGTACGTGATGTATCCTAATGGCTTCAGTGATCCCCTGACGTTTCTCTTAGGGCCACCATGACGTTGACGTTTGTGGTTTTGAGTGAAATATATTGTGATTTATGGTGTAAGAAAGCTTTCAAAAAGATGTATGCACAACTTTAAGAATTCGTATTCGTATTTTAAACATTTGTGCGTAAATTAACTCTTGCATGCACAATTACGTTTTCATACACGTGAGTCAATAAAATTACATTTGTATTTTTATGTGAGTGTGACTAGAAGCTATGACTGTAAACATTCATGAGTACAACTCTGATTTCTACGACTACGAATTCTTCACTATGAACACAAATTCAAGTTTGTGGGTACGAGTAAAGAACAGTTGAAATGACGTCACTGTCGTCACAGGGCAGGAAATCAAACCTAGATTTCATCCAACGTGCATGCGTCAAAGGTGAAAGATGGCTAACAGACCTGAGGCTGGCTCAGCATCACAGGTAAAGTAAATAACGTTTATTCAACATTTTTTATACGATTTTACTATTTTGATAGCACTTTATAATGATATACATTTCCACAACTCATAGACGTTATTGCTTTAGCTTTAGGGTGATGGTTTGGGTAGCATAAAATAGCGCCATAGTGTGAGTGACAGAGACAGGGGGAACAGGGTTTATGCCAGACAGCTTCAGTCCCCTCTCTGTCTGGGCAGCTAGTGACGGGATGCTGCTACATCATGTTTTGCAGCCCAGTTTGTTATCATTAAAAACGAGCCAGCTGTTCGTGGAGCAAAAATCCATCATTTGATTCTTTGACCAACAGTCAGGCCATCCGTGTGTTTTGTTACTCACGTTATTGTTGACGTCGGTGTCATTGACTAAGGTAACGTTAAGGTTGGTAGCGGCAGACTCCTCATTAACGCCAGCTGTTCCGCTCACATCAACGCTAACGTTAGCTTGAACGGAAGCTTGAAGCTCACGAATACTAGCTACCTCCTGATGTTTCTGGTTGGACTTGGACCTCTGTTGACGTGTCTGGCACACGCATTCTTTTAGTACCTTTCTGAAGCCAGGCGGCTAACATAACGATTTACAAACTTGATACTTAATTTTATTTTCTAGGTTTTCAGCAGTGAAAAATCTGTTATGGTCAGGCTGACAGCTTTTTCAAACTAGCGTCCGTGGAGAAGCTAACTTCTGATAGGGTGGGTCGACTGCTTGCCTTTACGTGATTCGTCAAGATCTAAAATGTAAACACATAGTGCCCTCTGGGTAGTGTAGTTAATGTAATGTTAGGGTGATCTCTCTGACACTGACGCTTTCTCTATCAGCGGTAGAGTACCGGCTGCATGCGAGAAGTAGCGGTACACAAGAAAAAGTGCAGGTACGCTTAAGAGTAAAATGCAGATGTGCCGGTACTGCGTACCGGTGTGTACCGGCCCACTTCGAGCACTGGACTAGACCTTTGTTTGTATGATTTACAGCCAACAATAATCTTGTTAAACCACATTTAACTTTAGTGGTATATCACAGTGGAACCACGGCAGGTATAGTATTGGATGAGTATATTCTCTACCTTTTTTGTAGTGCCTTGTTTATTGTTTTGTAACCTAACCAGCTCCACAGGCACCTCACTTAATGAGATTCTGCAGCCGTTCCCTCCTTTTCAATTTTTCATACAGTGCTAACAAAACCAACCTGAGCTGCTTTCTGCATACATTTCTTGAAATTGCCTTGAGATCACACTGCGCTGCTCAAGATCTCTCCAGCTGTGACGTGTTTCTCCGGGTTATTTGTTCACTATCTCAAAGTGGCGCAGGAGCTTCTGCATTGTGTATTTACTTGGGTTTTCTTAGACGGCTGCATTCTCCTGCACAGGAAATCCGAGTACAGAAAGTCCGGCACTTCACTTGTTGTTTGTGAAGGGTTGCATCAATGACGTGACAAAGAGGGAGAAGAAATGAGGAGGAAAAGGGGACGGAGGGAGCGAGAAAGGAGGGGGATAAAGTGTAGGAAAAGGAAGTGAGAGAGTAGAGAAGGTAAAACGGAGAGGTAGTGAGAAAGAGATTGCATGGAGGGATGGGTTCAGGCAATCTGCGAGAGGTCACACCTCCATCTCTCTTTTCATCTCACTAAAGACGGACACATGAGCTCTGAGATGGATGGAGAGGCATCAGTAAACGAGTGTGACAACTACCACGCCGTCTCTCCATCTTTCAATTGGTCTAGAGTGACTCATCTGTCACTTACAATCTGTGATGAAGTGTGTGTTTGATTGTGTGTTTATCTGTGTGTACGTGTGTGTACACATGGAAAGTGTATGTGTGAGGACATTGCTCAAAAGTGTGTCATCTCAGCAAGAACACACACACACACACACACACACACACTTTTCATACAGGCTGATGTATTGAGCTGTTATGAGTCCTTGGTTTGACGTGACGTCCAGCCTCAATTTTCACCCTCTAGCTTTGGTGTCCATCATTGCAACATCCTCTATTTCTGAGCGTGAGAGTCTGTGTTGTAGTTCAGGTGGCGGTGTTGTGGGATGTGTGTCTGTAATATTTGTGTGTCTGTTTGTGATAGTCGAGGTGGAATGAGGGCAGCGGGGAGGAAGGGACGGGCAGCTGACAGCAGCTTGACAGAGAAAAACACATCTCAAGGTGTGAGACGACTTGAAGGTTTTTCTGAAGCTCGTAAGTCATTTTGAAGCACCCTGTGTGGCCATGTGGTTACCCCATCTCATCCCCGGGGCCATATTTCTGCCTCCATTTTGTCTCACTATGTAATCAGTGGATTTCATCTCAGCCACAATATGGAGTGTTGATAGTGTCTGCTTTGGGGGAATTTGCTTGGGATATAAAGTGTCCTCCTTCAAGCTGCAGTTGTGCATGGAAGAAACATCTTTGAACAGAGTGCCGTCTATTTACTTGTGTTTTGTCTTGCTCAAGGACCCTTCAGCAGGGTGGATCTTTGTCATTGAAAGGGAACAGTCTGTTTCACCAGGGTACTAAACCAGTATAAAGAATTTGGAGAGGTAGTTGCCCTCTGTATTGAGGATTACCCATCTTCAGTAGTAAATCAGTTTGGAAAGATCAGAATAGAGTTGTGCTAATAATTTAGTTTTATTGAGGCTGCGCACCCACTGTGCTTCTGAGTAATATCCTAAATTATTTAGCACACATTTCTTTGAAACATCAACCATATAGTGCAAGGGTCTTCAACGTTTTTTAGGCCAAGGACCCCTTAGCTGAAGGAGAGACGGAGTAGGGACCCCCTACCACTGTGTATATATTGTATGAAATTAAGTTGCATGTTAAACTGGGCCGGATGGATGAAAATGAATAGATATATATTATTTATACATCATGTTTTAATGTTAAACATACATGTAGAAAGCACAGTGAATCCTTAAGCTTACCTCTATGTCTACCATATTGGCTACCTATAGTACGCTTATCTTCAATGTGTAAATTAAATGTTTTTTTCACAAAAAGGCCAAATTATCTTTCCTAATAATAGGTTGGATTCATATTATTGTATATTTTCAGACATATTTGAATTTTTGAAAAAATAAACTTTCAAAAACATTTTAGACAGGATTTGGCGACAATTAGAGGGTGAAACACCAACTGGCACATGGCTTCACAATGGTCCACCTGATTTGCAGATTCTAAAAACTTAGGGCTGGGCGTTCTGACTATATATATATATATATATATATATATATATATATATATATATATATATATATATATATATATATATATATATATATATATATATATATATTAGGGCTGTCAGTTTAACGTGCTATTAACGGCGTCAACGCCGACAATTTTTTTATCGGGCGATTAACGCATAGACAGTTAGCTAGACAGGAAGTAAAATTACGAATCCCACTATGGCCACGCCAAGACCCGCCCTATGAAGCAGCTCGATTGGTTGGGGTTAGGGAGTAGTTAGGATAGCGGATTGGTCAGGGGACAGGACCTGAACAAATGGGGTTACGTTACCTTGGACGCTTGGCCAATAGTATTGATTGAAGGGCGGGTTTCGCAGACCGGAAACTGGCTGCTGTTTGGGCTTGGGCTTGCTAGCCGCGTAGCTAGATAGTAGGCTCGTCACGGCGATTAGCTTCGGACCAAGCGAGTAGTGACTCTACAGTCAGAGAGAGAAACAAAGTGTATCCCCTGTTCTTTCTGACCACGGTGGGAAACCTGGAGCAGGAAAAGTTAACCCTCTCCTCAGGGCTCGACATAAGCAATGGCCCGATGGCCCGGGGCCAGTAAAAGAGTATGTCGGGCAAGTTGATTGGCCAGTTACTGGCCCGCACGGGCCAGTGACAGTGTCTCTCTGCTGCATCAGCAAACGTCATACTGAGTGGCGCGAAGCTTGTTAATGTTAACTAACATTTCACATTTTCACCTCACGTAATTTATAAAGTTAGTTAAAATGTCAAAGAACTATGAAGCTAATGTGAGAAAGAGGGCATTCTTAGTGGAAAACACAGCAGCTACACCTGGGTGGAGAGAGGCGATCACGGCATGTAGGCCGACGGTTTCGTTTGCCGGCAATTTCCAACAAAAGCCGAGCAGCCAAACCAACAAAATGCCACGCAGCTTCAAACACAATTCATTTGGATACAAGCGTTGCATTTTAGAAGATAGACGGATTGTGAACAGCGATGTCCGCGCTGCGCACGCACACACTCTCACACACACACACACACACACACACACACACACACACACACACACACGGCAGAGCCGAGGTGTGTGCGTTACTTCACGCAGCACATAACTGACTGGAAACGATACCGAGGATTATTTAGCCTACTGCCGCTGGCGCAGATGAACTAACGCTACAGTCGTTACTGTAAGTAGCCTACAATAAAACCTCCATGATTAAAAAGTCAATACTTATCAATATACCCACCTACCTGTTCTACAGGCATCAACATGTTTCAGTCTGCTCTGTCCACTCGCTGTGCAAACACAGCTCTACTCTGCTATTAGCGACTCTTTACAAACAAGCTAAAATGAAAGATGTCAGTTTGTAGTCTAACTGTTTATTTTGAACTTTGGACAAACTCTTGTAAACTTAGCTGCTGTCTTAACAAACCGTCCTCTCCGCTGGAGCAGTAACCTGTGGATGTATTATAAGACCAAAACATATACATGTGGCTACTTAATATGCACGTGAATTACGTGATCGTTACGTCCGCGTTCTTCATTCATGATGATGTTGCCGGTTGTATTCTTTTGCAACAGCATTGTCTTATTTCAAATAAGGCATACATGATGAATGGTAGCCTGCTTATCAGTCCATTCATCAATAAAGCTGCTGTTTTCACTTCAGCCTCTCTGACTGTGACATGTTTACCTGACAACAGGCCTTTCTTTCTGCAAACATTTTCCACCAATCAGGACACTGCATACTACAACAACGTTTCAGTAATCAAAGACTTTAACCATCACTCAGTGAACTGCCCCCTAATCTGGGAACTTTTTCTACTTAAGTAGCCTATCTAGTTATCGTTATGGATTGTCCATGTTTTTTTAGGAGTCTTCTTACACTAATACATGTAAAAAAATATATAGCATTAATTTAGTAAGAAAGTGAAATATCAAACAAGAATATGCTTATTAGGTATATATACATTTTATTTTCTTTATTTGAAAGTCCGGCCGGAGTGTCAGCTTAAAAAAATTCTGGCCCTTGGAAAAATGTAGTTGATGACCCCTGGTTGGTCTAGCTTTACCGCTAATGGCACAACATACAGTGACAGTGGCTAGCTGGGTTATAACCATTTTCTGAAGCTTCATGGTAGGTGCGGCGTATATTTTCCTGCTTTTTTGTCCTTTGCCAATCACACCTATAATATTTCTTTCAGGGCCAGTAAAAATGTAGAAGGGGCCAGCAAAACTCTGATCTACTGGCCCCGGGGGCCAGTGGGGATTTTTTTTTATGTTGAGCCCTGCCTCTCCTTGATTTTACGTTGGTTATGCACGAGAACGAGAACCAGGAAATGAGTCACGGGAAACCAGTCGCTATGACGACGGCTATGCCGCTGACGACGCTATGATTCCATAGACAGTAGGACCAGCCACGCTCGCCTCAGGCATGAGGCAGTACTATCTGCAATGGAAAATCGAGGTAACAGCGTTACATTATGTGACAGATTATTAGCTCCAAGTGTGAATGTTAGTGTGAAATTGAACATAACGTATATGACAATGATGTTTTCAATCAAAGCACAAAGCAAGCCGATCCACTTTTCCATGTTGATAAGAGCATTAAAATGAAAAAATATAATGGGACAAAAAAAATCAAGGGACATTTAGAATAGATAAAAATGTGCGATTAATTGCGATTAATCGGGAGTTAACTATGACATTAATGCGATTAATCGCAATTAAATATTTTAATCGCTTGACAGCACTAATATATATATATATATCTCGTTAAAACGATGTAAAAAATCTATCATTTTTTTTCTGCATTATTTCTATCGTGATGTCGAAAAACCAGCGGATGAACAGCGTTAATGCAATATTTACGTCATTTGGACAGCACTTTATGGTCAGATCTTGCCATGTTATGTTTATTATGCTCTAAAATGAGAAAATAGTACTTTTCATTTGTCAAGCACTTTATCCCCACTAGTATGCAAAAATTGCTTTACCATGGGGTTATTTCATTTATGTATCTATAACCCTGCCCCCAAACACATCCATACAGTATAAAACATGGTCAACACATGTCCAACATCATGTATCACTACTTTTGCCAATCAGTAGCCGGTGCAACAACACAAGAACCAAAGAAACTCTGTGCTGCATGCTGAAGTGTGCCTCGGCACCTGCTTGACTTGACTGTGGCAGCATTGTGCACAGACATGAAAGCGTGCGCCTGCACACCTGCCACATTTCCATTGTAAGAGGGTGTTAAATCAATGCATGCAGACAGAGCTCGTTGAATTTAAAAAGCGAGGCTGAGCTCAGAATATGGTTTGACTTGCAGAAAATCTTTGCGCGTGTGCATAAGAGAGAGAGAGATCTGACTGGGGAATACTTGCAGTTTGTATTGAGCTCACATCTTTCAGTCACTCCTTTTATGAAGCAAAACTGATGCAACAATATACCACCCTACACAGCCGGGTATAGTTACACATGATCAAAAACCTGCCCCTCTCTCTTTCTCTTAACTACCTCTTTTTTTCCCCTCCTCTCCATCTTATCTCTCTCCACTCTGGGCCTCTCCTTCTTTCTTCTCTCCCATTAATTCAGTTTATCCCTTTTACTTTTCTCTCTCCCATCCTCTCTTCTCAAATCCTCCCACTGCCCCCACCTGAATGATGGTAATCTCCCTGTAGTATAGTATTGTCAGACTTTGATCAAAAGCCAGCCGCTCTCTTTCACTCTGCTTCTCTCAGACCTCTCTGTACTTTAACTAATACTCTGTAGACTTAGTGAGTACTACGGGCCTTGTTTGATAGACTGCTACATACATTTTACAGACTTACTACGCTCTCACACATTCATGGGCGACATGATTGTGCACACTGAGGGCTCTATTTTAACGATCTAAGCGCACAGCGTGAAGTGCCTGGCGCAAGTGCGTTTTGGACGCGTACAAATACGCATACAAAATACTGTGGCATGGTTCAAAAGGGTTGTACTTTGTGTCTTCATTAATCACAGGTGTGTTTTGGGCATAACATGCAATAAACCAATCAGAGAGTCATCTCCCATTCTCTTTAAAAGACAGGCGTGTTTGGACCTTGGCGCATTGTTATTATGATGGCGGATTTGCTAAGCAGGAAGGAGCGATTTTCAGGAGAAGAAACTGATCTGCTCGTGCGTGAAGTGAAAGCGTGCGAGCAGATCATATATGGCACGAGCACTATGCCACCAACATATAATATAAATAACCATAATACTATTTCACATTGTAATATTTTTGTTTGTGTGCTACTGTGCGTCCCTGTGTATGTAACAAGCATAGTGTGCACGCATTTTACTAATGCGCCGGTAAAATAACAATGAAATGCTGCGTTATTGATTCGAAATTGACAACTGCGTCGGTCTTACACTAGCAAAGACACTTGCGTCGGGCTTTGTGTTGGCTTCTGCACTGGGTGCAAGATAGGGCCCTCTGAGTCTGCATGGGCAAAGTGATGCAAGATAAAATGCTGACTTTACTTTCAAAGAGAATGAGGCAACAATTAGTGCTCACTTGCAGCGCTAATGAAAGATGATGTAGCCGAGCATCATCGCTCTCCTCCAAAAACCTCATCTTATTGGTATAACACAGCATCCCAACGTGCATATGTATATATAAATACTGTATATGGGAGCTCACACATTCGGCCAGTAGAACATTGGAAATTGTATTAGACAGGAGAAGCCCTGTGCTGGCTTTGATTATTTATTTGATTATTCACTGTATTGCAGCCTTTAAAACCAGTAAAAGACAACACTTGTGTCGTATAACAATATTACAATATCCAAAATCTAAGACAATATCTAGCCTCGTATTTCCCACTCCTACTCCAGACTAAGTTCATCAACATGATCAGGCACAGCCTCACTGGCAGAATATTCATTTGGAAATGCTTTGATTAATATCCTTGAGTTAGCAAGGTTAAGGGTTATTAATATTCTTTCACTGTTTTTGAAAATGGAAGTAGATTTCTTGTCAAAAACAAGATGTACATTGCATGTTGATGTTTGCAAACCTTAGAACGGAACAAACTAGTATCAGTGTTAGGGCTAGTGTAGATCACAAGACCTTTGCCACGATTTGACTGCCTCGCATAGGCCTGTAACAATTATATAAATGACTAATTGTCAATTTTTTGTACATAATCGCCGTTTCTTTGTTCAACCGCAATGATCACATTAGCTAAGGTCTTAAAGCGTATGGTAATTGTTTTGTTTTGTTTAGATATGCCACATTGTAATTATTATAAGTGATTATTAGTCGGACTATATCTTTTTATTATTATTTAAATTGTTAGTTGTTGGCACTTGACGCTATACACGCTCATGGCAACAAAAATGACAAAGGGGGGATACAGTTAGAACAAATGTTTTATGATAATAAAGAGGCGTGGTTTACTTTATAGGCTGTGTCAAGCAGGAAGCTGCATTAAGCCCAGCGTATATAGGCTACTACCTACCTCGACCTCTCCATTTTGGTTGTCTTTGTTTCCTTGTGGTTGGCATGCCATCCTTTCTTCTGCTTGTCTGCCTAGTTTGTCCCTTTTTGCTTGTTCTTAGACTTCAGCCAAACCTTGCAGTTGTTTGCTTGGTGTGAATAGTCTAGACAGGATAGCAGCTCCTAAATCATTCAATTTGCCTTTCTTGCGTCTGTTTTTGAGTGTGCATCCTTCTTAAAAGAGTGTTGCAACCTCAAGTCCAAGTTTTGAGAACAAATAATAATAAAAATACATTGTACTTGTTTTAAAAAGTTGTCCCATTCCATGGAGAATTCCAAATGTAAAATGTTAGTAGAAAGCAACATGCACACCACTTGCTTTTTCTCCTTTATGGTGCAGCGATATTAATTCCCTTGAAAATCTATTTCCACAGTAAAAAAGACCTTTCTCAAGACATGTAGTAGTATGTCATATTCATCATCATCATCAGTTAGTATCTTTTTTTCTTTGGAAATGGGCCTCCAAATGTGGCCAAGAAATGTCTTTCTCTGGATATGTCTGTGAAGTGAGAGGATATCTGAATGGAACCAGGCATGTCACGATGACCCATTAGATCTCGCGAATTCACGTAGAATAGAACCACAAAACCAACAACAGTTAGTTTCTATTCAGAGGAGTAGAGAGGAAACAACTCTGTGCCGTGTTTTCAAGGTGTAGTGAAGGGAAATGTGATCCGCCGTGAGCACGGTGTATTTTATTTTGAAAATTAACCGGATGTTTTATTTTGTTTCTGTGCTCCACTTCCTGTCCCGCACTATCTGCCATGTGCTGAAGTGCTGCGGAGCTCTCCGGCGTCCGGCAAAAATAGAAGCTCTGCGTATCTGATCCGGAGGGCTGCGGACCGCCGCAGCTGTGCCGGAGTCGGGACGCAGACGTTACGCAACTGGTGGAAATACACACATTGACTACAATGGAAAACGATTGACTCCGCCGACGTTCCGAAACCGTTACG
The DNA here is from genome assembly GCA_023631565.1 of Gymnocephalus cernua. Classification (NCBI taxonomy): domain Eukaryota; kingdom Metazoa; phylum Chordata; class Actinopteri; order Perciformes; family Percidae; genus Gymnocephalus; species Gymnocephalus cernua. The sequence continues at coordinate 5,787,908 of CM042437.1, read as the reverse complement.
CAGCCGTTACGCAGTTGGTATAAATTGGGGGTAAGCGTCGGACGGAGCCGCTGTAAAATAGTTTTGCGAGAGAAAACTCAGATTGGACAGATAGTCTAGCTAGCTGTCTGGATTTACCCTGCAGAGATCTGAGGAGCAGTTAACCAGAGTCCTCAGAAATCCACCGGAGTTTAAAATTTCAACACAAAGAAAGCGGAAGGAAACGGAAAATACATAACATCCAGCGGAATTTTCTTGCAGGGCCGGAGCAATCCCAGAAGTGCAACGTCAAGGATATATATATCATCTAACCAGTTTCTTACTCTGAGACAGAGATGCTCCTCTCTGAGAGAGGGAGGGATGGGAAGATGTGAGATTGTGGTGAGAGCTATATTAGACAGCAGGGTGGCTGGCTATATGGCTATATGGCTATATATATATATATATGTGTGTGTGTGTGTGCGTGTGTGTGTGTGCGTGCGTGCATAGGCAGACTGGCAATCTGGCAGTTCTGGCAAATGTCAGAAGGGCTGATGAACTTTTGGGCCCATTTGGGCCACTGGAAAAAGAAAAATATGCGGCAACACTGGCATTGGCTGTAGCCTGGATCCGAAACGTAGTCCGTATGTGTGTGTGTGTGTGTGTGTATGTGTGTGTGTGTGTGTGTGTGTGTGTGTGTGTGTGTGTGTGTGTGTGTGTGTGAATGACACTCCAAAGCATGATAAATTACATTAGCAATTCTCTTTTTCTCTTTTGTTTCTTTTCATCAGTAAACTCTCGGTAGGTGAATACAACATACATTCCACGTTTTCCCTTTTTTGACACCCTACATGTGAATTTTGAGTGAGTCATTTTGCCACTTTAATCCATATGATTCATGGTGTATTTGTGTGCTCCTACATTGTTAGTTCTACGTGACGCTTAGCCTCCGACATCAGCTGTTCTCCAACGCCAACAAGTAGACAGTTTCTCTAACAGCATGAATAAGGCCAATATAATATGTCTTATGGCTATGATAGGAAATGCAATGTCTTCTTCTTAAAAAGTGGAATACATCTCCCAAGGAAAATTTCAAGATGATGATGTATATATCAAGTTCAAAACTGGACATGGGATGTGGTTAGCCTACATGTAGCTTGCTGTAAAAACAGAAAGCCGGGTAGTTAAAGCATGTTTTAATGTTGAACTGTTCCTTTAATTCAATCAGGAGAGACAGATATGCAAAGATTTATTGTACGAGAATAAAATGTACATTGTTTTGGCGATTTGACTCCATCGCAAAATGAATACATTTAAGATGTATATAGGGTTAGGGAACCAAGATATAACCCCCCCGATGGAATCCAGACACCGGTGGTGGCGAAGAAGGATGTGAAGACCAGGCCGAAGGAGGAACCAGAGCAACAGCCGGAGAAATCCTATGACAGGAGGTGGAAGGGGAGGAGGAGGGTCCAACGCCTTGTCTGCAATGACAGCTGTTACGCATGGAGAGAACACTTTTAAGCAGAAGTTGTAACGCTGTGATTGGCCTGAGGAATCCATGCCAATTCTAATTGGCTTATTAAACAGGTGCTGCCTCCAACATTTATTCAATTAGGGAGGGAACTGATTGTTACGTCTTCCTGGTAGAATTTTTGCTGAGCTTCAATATGGACAGGCTAGCTGTGACTCCTGTGGGGTTCCTGACTCTGCACGTTGATTAAGTCATACAGTCCAAGATAACAGCAAGGTCAAGTTGAAACATTTTTTTTATTTCTTAGAAAAGTGTCTTTGCCTCAGTTTGCGCCCACTAGAGCAGGGGTCTTCAATGTTTTTTAAGCCAAGGACCCCTTAACCCTCGTGTTGTCTTTCCGTCGACCATGCAACTTTTTGTTTTTCTGGGTCAAAAGAGTCATTTTTTATGAAAAGAAAAGTCTGAATTCTCTGATTCCAGCTTCTAAAAAATGTAAATATATTCTAGTTTCTTCTCTCCTCTGTGACAGTAAACGAAATATCTTTGAGTTGTGGACAAAACAAGACATTTGAGGACGTCATCACTGATTTTTTTTACCATTTTCTGACATTTTATAGACCACATTAATAGATGAATCAAGAACGTAATTGACAGATTAATCAACAATAAAAAATAATCGTTAGTTGCAGCCCTTTTTTTTGCTTCACGTTGCATCTACAGTAAATGCTAACAGCTAACCAAACACTCCCACACATTGTAGCTGTGAGAGACTCTCCCACCAGTGATCTACTGTGTTTTCCCCACAGCCCTACACAATTTAGCAAAAATAACCTTTATTGTCTCCTTGATTTGCGCAACTTTTACAGTCCCCCCGGCCCCTCCACCACTCACCTTTCAATTCCTGTTTGCCTTTTGTGTCCTACAAACTTGTCATTCACAATCATTGTCAAAGTCACATCACATGCCTTCTCTCCTCTACAGCCGGATGTGTGTACCCTCCCTGTTTTCCCTCTCTAGTTATATGAAACAGAGTCCAGTGGGGGTGTTTCGGCACAACCTTCATCCACAATCGCAGGCTGATTTCTGACAGCAGACGGTCTCAGTGCTTCCCACGCACACACACACACACACAACCATTTGGACAAACATACTGCGTTTTTTCGAAAAAAAAAGAATAGTTATGTTTCTGTTTAAAAAAATCTATATTTTTTTTTAAGTTTGGTTGCACAAATGTGCAAATTAATCAACCCTAGTTTTTGTGCTTGGTGTACGACAAGCTAGGAAGCATCCTCGGAAGAAAGTGTCATTTGCATGTTTACCTGTGTTCTTCATAAAACTCACCTTGGGTAAATATAAAACCTTTGGATAGAACTGTCTATACCGTAGGGCTGGGCGATAAAACGATAACGATATGTATCGCGATAGACATGTAATCAATATCAATAAAAAATGCGCTCGATAAAAGTTCGATAATTTTTTTTTTTTTTTTTTTTTTTTTTCTTCATCTGAAGATACCAGAGGTTTCAAAGCAAGTTTGGTTGCATGCACAAAGGCACTCGCTGTCTGGTAGCCTAGCAACGTAGGGAGTGACACGCTAACAGCCAATCATGTAACAGTATTGTGTTTGGTTGCGCCATATCGTTGTCTCGTGTTGGATTCTTCAATAACAGAACTGCCGTGGAGTGATAAGCATAGACAGTATATAAATGATGGAGTGATAAGCATAGACAGTATATAAATGATGGAGTGATAAGTGGAAAATGAGTGCTGCAGCGAGCGCGGAAGTTCTTGATGAAACGGGAAACGTCAGCTCGCCAATATGGCAGTTTTTTGGATTTTATAAGTCTGACCGTAGTCAGACCAATGTCGTCTGCAAATTATGCAAGACCATCGTCCGCACCGCAAACCTGTTTTACCACTTTAGACGCGCTCACCGTTTGGAGCACAGCCGTATTCGCCAGCAACGTCCAACAACATCTGCAGCTGGAACCCCGCACAAGCAGCAGAGCACCACGGAGAGGTACTCTCAGTGCCTTATGACTGTAAAGGCTAAACGGTACAAATAAATAACGGAGGCAGTGGCATATCATATAGGCAAAGACATGCTTCCGCTGAGCACCCCCCCACCATGTACGGTTTAGGCTGTAGCGTGACTGTTAGACGGAGAAAAATAATAACTGTTACTGTGCTGTATCACGTTAGTTTTTTATGATTTATATACAGATGTAAAGTCTACCTCAGTTTTATTTCAATTTCTCCTATGTTTACAAAACACTGCACATATTTTAAAACACTTCATTCACCAGAAGTGTACATTGTGATTTTAGACTTATGTTTCCATTTGAATTATTTGAGTGTTTTCCATGGTTGTGTTGACATTTCTGCTTTTATAACTGAGAGGATTATAATCGGAGGAAGGTTAAGCTTAAAATAAAAACGTTTAAATTGAATACATTTTTTTCTCCTGGTCCTTATTTTAAATAGGTCATAAAAAATATCAATAATTATCGATATCGACTGATATGAAACACTTATATCGTGATACAGTTTTCAGCCATATCGCCCAGCCCTACTATACCGTGGTCATTTTATTTTTGATATCAGTAAGGATCCATCCATCCATCTTCATCCGCTTATCCGTGGTCGGGTCGCGGGGGGAGCAGCTCCAGCAGGACCCTAAACTTCCCTTTCCCGAGCCACATTAACCAGCTCTGACTGGGGGATCCCGAGGCGTTCCCATGCCAGGTTGGAGATGTAATCCCTCCACCTAGTCCTGGGTCTTCCCCGAGGCCTCCTCCCAGCTGGACGTGCCTGGAACACCTCCCTAGGGAGGCGCCCAGGGGGCATCCTCACCAGATGCCTCAACCATCTCCAACCACCCTATCTCTAAGGGAGACGCCAGCCACCCTCCTGAGGAAACCAATTTCGGCCGCTTGTATCCTGGATCTCGTTCTTTCGGTCATGACAGTGAGGATGACTCAAATATTTAAAACCGTGCCAGACTGAGATTCTCATGGACAGATAAGTTACGTATTAACCGGAATCCTCTCATGTCTGAGGCGGAGTTGCTGAAAGCTTTTCACAATAAGTCACAGGGTTGAAATTGTTCGTCCTTTCAAGCCGTCCTTAAGTGAGACAGAGAGAGTTAATCCAAACCCATGTCAGTCAGAGATGCTCTCGATGAGTTGTCATTTGATGTCACATAGGCCTGGGCAAAAAATCGATTAAATGAATTAATTAGAATTTTTTGTTGCGGGCGATTTAAAAAATAAGTAAATCGAGTATTTGTGTAATGGCGCATTTTTGGCTCTCCGGAGCTTCCGTAGCGTTAGTTTCAAATAACAGTATGGCAAGCGACAACAACAACATCATAGCACACACAAAACATGAATAAAATCATCTGTTGTTTGGAACTGGTCTGGGTTTGCTGCGACAGACGTGGAGCAGCAAACCCCGCGCTGCAACATTTGCCTAAAGCCCATCGCAGTCAAAGGCAGCAGCACCACAAACCTATTCCAACACCTGAAACAGAGACATCCAGCCGAATATGAAAAATGCCAAAAAAACAAAACAAAACCGCAGTGACCAACAAACCTTAGCTAAAAAACAGCTAACTGTAGCCGAATCCTTTGCACAAGGCACCGCATATGACAGGAAAGGGGCACGGTGGAGAACAATCACTGAAGCGGTCGCTTTGCACATAGCCAGACATGGTACCCATACATACCGTGGAGAAGACGGTAAGTTGTCTGCCGTTTGTACTTATTGCTTTCATTAATAAGTAGGGGGGAAAATCTGAAAAAAATCGGAAATCGAATTAAAAAAAATAAAATCTGAGATTTTACTTTTAGGCCATATCGCCCAGCCCTAATGTCACACTAATATTTAATTTCATAATTTATCCCATTCAAACACTAGCTGCTGTAACTTTTTAAGAAAGTAGTGTCTTTACAAGTTGCATTCTTGTGCTTCTTAAAGAGCTATTTAACATCCTAAAATTGTGTCTTTGCTGACATCCAGAGGTTAAACTTCTTACCTTGCTGCAGTGATGTGGAAGTGTACTTCAAGGTGTGGTCAGTACACAATGACATCACAGCTGACTGTGGCAAGGCAACTGGGTTCAGACCATTTATCATTTTAACAGAATAGTAATATTACCAGGGGAGTAATCCTGCAGTCAGTTTTGAAGCATGGCAGTTACAGTTGTGAGGAGGCGATCAATTTTAAAAGATCATTAAAGGTCCCATGACATGGTGCTCTTTGGATGCTTTTATATAGGCCTTAGTGGTCCCCTGATACTGTATCTGAAGTCTCTTTTATATAGACCTTAGTGGTCCCCTAATACTGTATCTGAAGTCTCTTTTATATAGACCTTAGTGGTCCCCTAATACTGTATCTGAAGTCTCTTTTATATAGACCTTAGTGGTCCCCTAATACTGTATCTGAAGTCTCTTTTATATAGACCTTAGTGGTCCCCTAATACTGTATCTGAAGACTCTTTTATATAGACCTTAGTGGTCCCCTAATACTGTATCTGAAGTCTCTTTTATATAGACCTTAGTGGTCCCCTAATACTGTATCTGAAGTATCTTTTATATAGGCCTTAGTGGTCCCCTAATACTATATCTGAAGTCTCTTTTATATAGACCTTAGTGGTCCCCTAATACTGTATCTGAAGTCTCTTTTATATAGACCTTAGTGGTCCCCTAATACTGTATCTGAAGTCTCTTTATATAGACCTTAGTGGTCCCCTAATACTGTATCTGAAGTCTCTTTATATAGACCTTAGTGGTCCCCTAATACTGTATCTGAAGTCTCTTTTATATAGGCCTTAGTGGTCCCCTAATACTATATCTGAAGTCTCTTTTATATAGACCTTAGTGGTCCCCTAATACTGTATCTGAAGTCTCTTTTATATAGACCTTAGTGGTCCCCTAATACTGTATCTGAAGTCTCTTTTATATAGACCTTAGTGGTCCCCTAATACTGTATCTGAAGTCTCTTTATATAGACCTTAGTGGTCCCCTAATACTGTATCTGAAGTCTCTTTTATATAGACCTTAGTGGTCCCCTAATACTGTATCTGAAGTCTCTTTTATATAGACCTTAGTGGTCCCCTAATACTGTATCTGAAGTCTCTTTTATATAGACCTTAGTGGTCCCCTAATACTGTATCTGAAGTCTCTTTTATATAGACCTTAGTGGTCCTCTAATACTGTATCTGAAGTCTCTTTCCCAAAATTCAGCCTTGGTGCAGAATTACAGCCACTAGAGCCAGTCCCACAATGAGCTTTCCTCAGAACGTACCATTTCTGTGTCTGTGGCTATTGAGGAGGAGAGAGGGGGGGGGCAAGGTGGAGGGTGGGGGGTGTGGCCTTGACCAAATGCCACTTTGCTCGTTTGAAAGCCATGATGTCTCTCTCTCTCTCATGGGTTGGCCAAATTCTCTGGGCGGGCAAAGCAGAGAAAGGGGAGGTAACCTCGCTTGTTATGACCTCATAAGGAGGAGATTCCAGAACGGCTCATCTGAGCTTATTTTTTCTCAAAGGCAGAGCAGGATACCCAGGGCTCGGTTTACACCTATCACTATTTCAAGCCAATTGGGGACCATAGACAGGCTGGGGGAACTCATATTAATGTTAAAAAACCTCATAAAGTGACATTTCATGCCATGGAACCTTTAAAAAAAGTATCAAGAGAAACTACCAAACATCTCCTGAAGATATTTAACTTCTAAATTGCCCAAAAATAACATGGATGCATGGATGTATTCCATACAACGATCTTTGCAGGTAAAATCAATGATTACTTTCATTGAATTTTGGGTGTTTTATTCAATTTTATAGCATTTGAAAACAAGTTTCAATGATTTCAAAACAGTCTCCTGAATAGACGTTGACAGATACCAGTCTGTGATTCACTCAACGTCCTCTGATCTTAACTATTATGCAAAATAATTCATAATTTCTGCTTTTTTAACTCAAAAAATAGGTATGTCATTTGAACTAGGTTTATTGACCATGAATTTGAAAAGTGACAAAAAGTTTTTAAAAAGGGTCAAAAGGATTGAAAAAGCGACAAAAACGTTGGAAAAATCGTCAAAAATAGTTTCAATTTAGACCCGAAAGGTTCATGGTCGACAGGACACAAGGGTTAAATCAGTTTAAACACACTGCTTCCATTTGTAGCTAGTTGTTAGTTATTTACATGTCACCCACTTACAATATATAGGTAAATAGTTGCCTATTTGCTATTCAGAACCATGTTTCAGACTACAAGAGGAGAGTGTTTTAACACTCAAAATATAGGTTTTAAATTGACTAAACCAAATTCCAGCTTTCTGAGAATTTAAACATTTATTCGCATAAAGAATTGCCTTTAATTCAATAAGAGACATGACACACACACACACACACACACACACACACACACACACACACACACACACACACACACACACACAGATCTCTGATTCATTTGAGATCTGCCGGCAGGTCTCAAGCAGAACAAGTAACATGACTGCTGCCTCTGGCATCCTAAACACTTTGTATACCCTACGTAGACTGACTCGTGCAAACAATAAAGTCTGTTAGATGTCAGTCAAAAATTCCTCAAGGAGATACACACACACACACACACACACACACACACACACACACACACACACAGATTGATTGGATGAGAGGTTGGAAGCTGTAAGTGTGTGACATTAGAGATCACCTAGGAGATGGTGAGAACACACACACACACACACACACACACACACACACACAGATCGACATGAGCCAGAGCAGAGCTGTGCCAAGGCAAATGAACCCATCTGAAATGCAATTCCCATGGTCTTATAAACACACACACACACACACACAAACAAGCCAGCTGAGCAGTCCCTGTTTTCTCATTACTGCAGATGGATAGATAGATGGAGGGAGGGGAGGAGGGGGTAGCAACTTAAGACAAGAGGGAGAGGATGAAGGGAAGGAAGCGACAGGAAAAGAAATGGATAAGGAAGGAGGAAAGGGAGAAAGGAAGGAACGATACAAGAGTAGAGAAGCCGTTGGGATCTGCAGATGATAGAGAGAGGGAGGGATGGGAAGATGTGAGATTGTGTGTGTATTAGACAGAGCAGGGTGGCTGGCTATATGGCTGTGTGTGTGTGTGTGTGTGTGTGTGTGTGTGTGTGTGTGTGTGTGTGTGTGTGTGTGTGTGTGTGTGTGTGTGTGTGTGTGTGTGTGTGTGTGTGTGTGTGTGTGTGTGTGTGTGTGTGTGTGTGTTACTCTGGTGGTGAAAATTGGTGTCGGCAGGACCACAAATGGCTGTTTTCCTGCCTGACAGAAGATAAGAGAGAGAGAAAATATCAAGGTAGCAGGGAAGAGAGAGAGAGAGAGAGAGAGAGAAAGGGAATTAAAGGGGGAGCAGGAGGAGAAGAAGTGGAGAGCAAGGGAGGAGGTGGAGGAGTGAAAGTGAAGGTAATGTAGAGAAGAGATTAAAGACATCTAAAAAGGAGAGAAGAGGGAGAGAGAGGGGGAAAGGAAAGTAAACAGGAGGAGAAGAGGAAAGAGGGAGCAAGGAAATGGGTACAGTGTAAGTGAGTGAAATGGGGAGATGGAGAGAAGAGCTGTAGAGACATGAAAAGGAGAGGAGAAGAGGACTAGAGAGAAAGAGAAGAGGAGATAAAAGTAAATGGAAAGAAAAGTAAAAGCAGTAGCAGAGAGAAAGAGATGAGGAGGCGTGGAAGAGAATGGCATGATACAAAAAGGGGAGAAGAGGAGCGAGTTGTTTACTGAACTACTAAAAGAGATACACCATATGAGCAGAGATACCTTCTAAATGCTGCGCGTGAGGAAATGATAATACTGACAATAACAATGTGTTCCATCTTAACCGAGCCTTTAGTCATCAGCTCAGGGTCCACACAGCCCACACAGTGAACTCAACTCATCATATGAAATGTTTCTTTTCCTTCTGGTAGAATACTTTTAATAACTCAAACCAGTTTGTCAATCTGTAACACTTCACAGACAGATGCCCAAAGTGTCCCTGCTGTGGACAAAAAGGTACTCAAGGTGTGTCTGTCTATAGCTCTGGCCTCATCCAATCCTCCATTGGAATTCAATTTGGCTCGTTCATCAATGTTAAGTAAAATCTGTTTATATAGCATCTTTCTAGATTGGACGTCACAAAATGCCTCACATTAAAAGACAAAAGGAAGACATGAAATGGAGACACAATATGGATAATATATTCCTTTGGTATGATAGCGTAGGAGTATAAAGACATTGTATTCTGACACAAAAATGATCAACCCTTTTAATGCTGAGATGTTGGTGTCAGAAGCCCTCGTGATGTACAGAGTGTGTATAGCTTTTCTGCGTCAGTGTACCGTTAAGACATTGATAGTGTGGAGGGAGAGACTGTGGTCTGTGACGGTGGTCAGGGGTCAGATCCAATCCCAAGATGCTTTGTGGCATGAGCCACAAGAAAAGCTGCCCCGTGTTTTTCTCTGTGTCTGCCTCTGTCTTCAGTCTCACCAACTTGACTCTTGTCTCAGCTGAAGACACACAGTGTCTCTCTCTCTCTCTCTCACACACACACACACACACACACACACACACACACACACACACACACACACACACACACACACACACACACACACACACACACTCTAATGAAAGCTGTAATAGAACAGGACCTGACCCGGACCCGACACCGTGGATTCAAACTACTGCAGGTCCTGGTTCGGATAGCTCAGCAAGGTGCTAAAATAAAACCAAAACAGCACTATTTCTTCAGTAAGGACACACTTCACATTAGCAACATTCAGCTTTTCATCACGGCTTAAAATGACCACTTTGTTAAGGTAAGGGGAGCTTTGTCATCATGGTTACACCAATAAACACGTGGTTAAGGTTATGGAACAGTTGTGGCCATGCTTAAAAAAAACAACAGCCCTGTGTTAAGTCTTGTGCTTTGTTGACCCATTTGTTTCTAATAACCACCCCTGATATCCTCATTTGTTTCCATTAAGCCAAAGTAAAGTAGATCAAATACATATTTTAAAGTACCATGCAGGCGTGTGCCTTCTGTTGCACTGAGACTGTATTACCTGAAATGTTCATTTAAAAAAGTGAGAAGAAGAGTAAGAAAGGTAAACCCAACACCTGAGACAATTCAGCCAGCTGGTTCAGCAGCAACTACACTCTCAACAGTATTTTTCTTGTCACTTTTGTTTCTTATAACGCTTAGCTATGTTATCCAAATCGTTTTTGTCCTAGCGTCTCCGCCTCTGCTGAAAGCAACACAGCCTACCGTTAAAAACAGACGTCCATATGGAATGGCTGTAAGGCAGGGGTGAAAAGAAGAGGAAAAATTGGCACTTTCCCGCTCTTTCAGCGGCGGGTAGATTGCCCTTCACAGTCTAATGAGTTCTGAGGTAACATAAAATGGAGGAAGAGACATTCACAGGCCAGCAGGCTGACTCATAAATAACACACCTGAGAGCAGAGGAGGAAGAAGGAGAGATGGAGAGAGGGGGTGGGCAGGGATAGGAAACCTTTTTTTTTTTAAGTTGAATACATCAATGCACAGAAAAGCAAAGGCAGAGTGCAAAAAGAGAGGGAAAGAACAACACTTAACAAATCACAGCTGTGACATATCTCCTCATACCGTTGTTATGGCTAACATAGTCTTGCATAGCCAGACCTATCCCCACAGCGCTGTGTCCACACTGGAGTATTGTCTGGCTACACCAGCTTATCATTCTTGAATAGTGAAAAAAATGACCTGGCTTGTTTGTATTTTTCTAAACCAATTACAATCTTCTTAAGCGGCACTAAGCCCCCTATGTAGCAATGGTGCCCTTGCAAAATAGTGGAGGAGAATGCCTGACATCAGGCTTTATAACCTCACTGTACATCCGGTAAGCAGGGCTATGGCTAACATGACATGGGGCAACATTAGCATTCATTTCGGGTCAGGTTTCTGGCTAACTGAAGAATGAAAATCCAATATTCACAGTTGGTTAACTGCTAAATGCTCCACCAGGTTCACCAGCTAGTTGCTATTTTTGTCTGTTTGTCGTTTTGTGCTTGACATGTAGTGTACAGTGAGTACTTGCACTGAGCGCTTGCGGCTGCTGGAAACACATTTGATAAGAGACACTGAAACGTTGATAAAGGTTCTGTAAAACCAGTGCAATGTGCTGAAAGAGGCTTAAAAAAGTTACATAGAACTGCGGAATTTTGTGACAATCCTGACTCCAGCCTGCTTTTGAAATTACATTTGATAAACTCAAAAATGCACAAGGGTTACACTGAAACAAAGACTGTTTTGAGATACAATGTTCTGACTGTGGACAGTGTTGATATTCAGGTAGCTGTAATAAAGTGGAGGTAGACATAAAGATTGAAGGAGCAATATGAATGAGCACATGGTTGCATTCAAATAGAAAAAGAAACCTGTGTGCATACAGAGTAAATAGGGAGGGAATGAGTGACAGGGGAGCAGTGGTATTTCCATAAGTAGTTTGTCTACATGGATGCACACAAATGCATGTTCTTATGCATGAACATAAAGCGGGAGAGACAGACAGACAGACAGAGTTAGAGCATGGAAATGGCCCTGCATATGCTGGTTAGTTTACATATAGCCAGAAGGAATGGGAGTCACTGAGGCAGAGAGAGCAGCAGACAGCAGGACAGACTGAGCAGGAACACAGTGCTGCATACAAAAACTCAGCAAAAAAAAACAAAACTGAGAAAGGAAAGAAAGAGACTAGTTTCATTTTAAAAGTGGGCAGATAAGCTTTCAAGTCTAACTGAAATTAAATTGCTTTATTTTATTTCTTTGCTACCTGATCTGATCTGTAATCACTTGTCCTGTGTTCTCTATTGAGAAAAACATCTTTGCCAGTTTTGCATTAATTTGACGAGAACACCGCCTCCTATCCGTCTATGTAAATGGGACTTTATTTTTAACAGCCAATCAAATTCTGAGCCCGACAGCAGCCTGCTAAACAACACAAAGCCTCCTTGTTATCTGACTTAGAAGCATCTTGTCCTGCACCTTAGCTTGTTGAATGAGCCACCAAACAAACATTTATCAGGGAAAAGTGCACTGTCAGTGCAGGCAATAGCTAATTAGCTACTCAGCTAAAGAACATTAAACAGAATGCAAACATACAGTATCTGCAAATGCCACTTCGGTCCAGATACATGCCAGACCGTCCTCACCCAGAAAACGACCATATGGGTTGATTGTGCAAGCTGCTCATAAAGATTGACAATTACGATTCTTGTTAGGAGGCAAACTCTAGTGACTGTAGCAATGTGACAAAGTGTAAGAGCGCCAAATTCCCTGAGGCAGGTTGGACCTTGTGGATAGGTCGGAACTTGTTCTGTTTGACGTTTAGTACGTGTTTAAAATGGAAACCGTTACCTTAAATGGAACGGTCACATGACTACGGTCATATGATTAAACCGCCACTGTGCGCTAGTAACTAGAACAGCTGTTTTGGGAGTCTTTGGAAATACAATAATGTTGTTTAGGTATGAGGATGTGTTGTTCATGTTGGTGTAGCCCTTACTTTTTAATACCACTAACAACACGCTGTCTGCCCATGACATTGATGCTACAGCACAAGTTTGTTTACGTTTTATCTTGTTCCCTGCCGGAGATCAGACTGTTTGATTGACAGCTGTCAATCAAACACACACCCCCCATCTTGCCGCTAAGACGAATAGGAGCATGTCTGATATGTTGCCTTCCTTTTAACAGTACATTAAAACAAGCGCAAATTTGCAATAGCTATGACCACGTATGCGCATGTATCCACGCATGTATGCATTTACACACACAACCTCACAAACACTCGCCTCCTAGGGCGAAAACTGTGGCCGCAAAAAGGCTGGGAAAACTTGTGGACTCAAAGCATTGAGATGTTTTTTAAATAGTACTATTTTGCAGATTGACATTACAAAAAAGTGATTTCAGCTATTGTGTTCTTTAGTATTTTCGGCATCGGTAAGTCTGTCAAAAATCCCCTGGTGCACAGGAAGTGATGTGTTTTACATTTCAGGCAGCACAGAAGAAGAATTGGGCAAGTTGACCAGTGACAGCAGTGGTTTATACTAATTTGTTTTCCCAATTACATTTTGATGGGAAACATAATTGCTGCCTAGGTCTTTGGGGGCCAGGTTTTTCTGCCAGTTGTTGTTGGGTGTACAAAATGCCGGACTTTGACAGCGGAGACCGGAGTCCATGTGGTTCAGTTCAGGGAACAAAGACACTTTAAGGTTAGGGAAACGCCGTGGTTTTGGTTACGTGTTGACACACGTGTCTGTTTAACTCACTTTTTCTGTATGAAATCAACACCGGGATCTTTTCCTAAAGTTAACCAAGTGCTTTACATTCAATATCAACATTTGTAACTTGGACTGACTCGTGACTTGTGTGGACTGACCAGGTCTCAGCTAAAAACACGTTACACACATTATTTTTGACTACAAAAAGGGATGAGTTAATGTGATTTCAGTCGTACCTTAAATAATATGATGCTTATGACATACATATAATTCAGATTTACATAAACACGCTCAATGTTTCGGAGCCTAAAATCACTTAGAAAGCTGCTGTTTGACATACAGTGCACAGCTTGTGTTTCAACTGCCTGTCACTTTGTTTTCTCTTTAAACACTGTCACAGTCTCAGCTTTGTTAACATACCAATTAACTGAATCCAATCAATTTTTCATCAGTGTTTTGTTTGTGACAGACTTGACAGTATACATCCACTACATGTGTTTGGTGCTTGTTGAAGCTTGAGAAAACATGTAGCCCACGTCTAGTGTATGTGTGTGTATATATATATATATATATATATATATATATATATATATATATATATATATATATATATGTGTGTGTGTCAATCAAACAGTGATGTTTTTGTGCTTTTTTTAATCAAATGAATTTCTTTTAAGTGATGCTCTTTTCTTTGTCTGTGCCTATCCAACCTGTCTGCCATGTGTTTATACTCATAGGCATCGATGAGTCATTAATAAACCCACCTCTTTTTTTGAAAACCTCGAGCTCAATTTAGTTAAAAAATACAGTTCATAACTAGGGTTGGGTACCGAAATGCGGTGCCAATAGGGCACCGTTTCCGACATAAACGGGAGTAACGAGACCGAATAAGAATGGAAATGTCGGTGCCTCATTTCGGTGCCTGACTCTTTTTTTTTCTTTCAGAAACATTGCTGCACGGGACGCTACATTAGCAAACAAAGTCTCTCCTGATTGAATTACATTAGTAAGCTACAGGACAGCGTCTTTCAAAACATGACCTGCGCGAAAATGAATGTGTCATTGTACCCAGCACTTCTGGAAATGTACTTACAAATGCGTCTCAGTCCCCAGCACATTTCAAACCAAACTGACACCCATGTATATACTACTGATTTGTAGTAATTTGTCTTGAGAGGAACATAATGCAGCCCAGATTATGTTTCAATTAACATAATGAGGAAACATTGTTAATCAACGTAGTGCCAAGACACATATGTTGATATCAAATTAGCTGCGACCTGGTCAGTCCACACAAGTCACGAGTCAGTCCAAGTTACAAATGTTGATATTGAATGTAAAGCACTTGGTTAACTTTAGGAAAAGATCCCGGTGTTGATTTCATACAGAAAAAGTGAGTTAAACAGACACGTGTGTCAACACGTAACCAAAACCACGGCGTTTCCCTAACCTTAAAGTGTCTTTGTTCCCTGAACTGAACCACATGGACTCCGGTCTCCGCTGTCAACGTCCGGCATTTTGTACACCCAACAACAACTGGCAGAAAAACCTGGCCCCCAAAGACCTAGGCAGCAATTATGTTTCCCATCAAAATGTAATTGGTAAAACAAATTAGTATAAACCACTCACACTATCACTGCTAAATGCTACCTGCCCAATTCTTCTTCTCTTCTGCCTGAAATGTAAAACACATCATTTCCTGTGATAGTCTCGCTTTGCCAGACCTTCCTCCACAGCGCTGCGGAGGAGGGTCTGGCTAGTGCACCCAGAATTCCGGGATGGGAGAAAAACGTGCTCTGGTTTATTGGCATTTCTTTAAACCAATCACAATCGTCATGGGCGGCACTGAGCACCGGATGGAGCCACAGTGCCTCTGCAAAATAGTCTCTGGAAGGAACTTGTTTTGGTGGAACGTGTGTACGTCCAAACGTTGTTTTAGTTGTGCAACAGAAACCTCCGATTGGACAGATAGTCTAGCTAGCTGTCTGGATTTACCCTGCAGAGATCTGAGGAGCAGTTAACCAGAGTCCTCAGAAATACACCAGAGTTTAAAATTTCAACACAAAGAAAGAGGAAGGTGATGGACATCTGGCGAAAAGACATGCATCCGGTGGAATTTTCCACCAATCCCGGAAGTGGAACGTCATGGATATAGACTACTTCCTGTGCAATTTTTTGACAGACCTACCAATGTAGAAAATATTAAAGAACACAGTAGCTGAAATCACTTTTATTGTGATGTCAATCTGCAATATAAGTGAAAAACTGATGACGCAGGAGCTCACTTAAGCACAGAGTGATGTGTACGCAGAGTTAGAGCGATGACCAATTAAGAGGCAGCTCGGGGAAATCAATGCAACTGAAATACAGCAACAACTAATTTTTAACTTTTGTGAACTGTCTGCAAAAGAAAGAAAATCCACTTGTTATGAAAAGTGTGAAAAGTGTCAAAAAGGTCTGCTTAAATTAAACCCAATGTGAACTTTTTATTCAGTTTTTATTCAGTTCTTCTTTTTTAAACCATCCTGTGTTGAGAATGTTTAAAATAGCGACTAGACTCGCCTTAAACCTGTCAGCAACGAGGGAGTTGTTCTGTCACTTTGTTACAGTTGTTAGATACTTGGGTTTTAACATCAAAATAGTTTCTGAGTATATTCTGTTTAAAATGCATGTTTTACACATCATAGTTTCTGCAAGTTGTGACAAACGGGGAGGCACCGAGATGCAATCAACCATGACAGAAATTGATTTAGATGTTGTCACCTCACAACCACGCGCTCAATTAAATATGAAACTATGACAAGAATACATCAGCCCTCCTGTCATGTACACATCTTATCTCTGTCAGTGAGGGTCTTTTCTCTGTGTATTGTAAGCTTGAGATATGTTTTTCTTTACACAAATTAATGTAATGAAATACATAAAGTATGCATAACAGACTGTAGAGACCAGACTATGTCTGCAAATTACCTAATTATTCATCATTATTCATTGAATGAAGACCTCTGTTTTTTTTTAATTAGCACACAGGGAGCATTGATAGCATTGAGCAAGAGCAAAGAGGCTGCTGTTAGTACAGAAAATACTGTCTTTATACCTTTTCTGTTTTTGTAAGTTTCTGTAATGGTTTCAGTACCTCTAAATAAATGAAGTAAAAGATTCACTAGCACTCATAATCATCCCTCCTTTTCCTTCCTCTTGAGTGAAAGAAAGCAGTTAATGACCTCTCCAGCTCCTCTTCATCGTTTCCTATTCTCTGCTGTCGCAGTCGCACAAAAGGCCAGACGAAAGACGAGAATCAGCACTCAAATACGTTTCTTTTCTCCTCTCCCCACATCAGCACAATAAGGCTGTAAGACATGAAGGGCTGACTTGAGTTGAAAAGGTTGAAATAGCTCGAGGAAAAAGGGAGAAATTCTGCAGTGAAAAAGACAGCATTGGCTCTGGCTGGGTGCTTTTGCCAGGTGCTTTGTTTCAGGTTTTCTCATGAAAAGGCTGCAATGTGTGCACCACGACATTTGGGATGTTGAAACCAAAGTGGAGACGCATTGAAACACAAGTTTGTGCTGGTTTTGTAGAATTTTGTGAGATGCTTCAGGTCCTCTAGTTCGCTTAGAAAAGGACGATCAAAAGATTTGTTTTCATATAATTGAAAGAAGAATGACAGCTTTATCCTTATTTTAAAATCCCACTCTGCTGACGTGCAGGGGATGTGTGTATGTTCTTTCTAGTTTAATGTTTGATGTGATGAGGAACATCTCCAAGTTTCCAAAATGTAAACAAATGCTATCACAACATGTTTTAAATTGTACAGTACTACCTAACCTGTATGGAAGAGGGGGAAAGGTAGCATTCATTTGGCATAATTGCATGAACTGCATGCTAGCTACCATTTTAAATTGTAAAATTTTGTACCAGCAACCCACAGTAAACGCTAGGATGGCGAGTTCATGTTCACAACCAGCAAAGGAGCTACTGGCTGGAATATTCTGTCACTAAAGATGCAACTTTTTGTTTGGTTGTTTTTGTTTGTTTGGTTGTTGGTGCAGTTGTCTACAGTATTTCTGCTCCTGCCTGCCTTCTGTCTGCCCTCAAGTCTATCTACCAGTCCTACCAGAGTGCTGATTATTCTTAAGTTATTAAAACATCTCTGCGGTTGTCATAAAATATTTGAAATGTACTTCCAAATGCAAAGGTCAACTCCTAGCTATTTGTAATCCTGTCTAAACTACAAACTCCAAAGACCCGCCAATAAATAATTAAGCCTCCAACTCGCCCCAGCAAGTAAACCAAGAAGTAATGAAACTGACCAACTGGTAGAGTCAACTCAACCAGTGGCTTTTGATGGGAAAAGGTGACGGCGTAGTAGTGGAAGTAGGTCAGGCTGAATAACACGGAGTTGTGTGTGTGTGTGTGTGTGTGTGTGTGTGTGTGTGTGTGTGTGTGTGTGTGTGTGTGTGTGTGTGTGTGTGTGTGTGTGTGTCAGGGATGACAGGACATGCTGGCTGACTAAAAGAGAGAGGGAGGGGAAAGAGCAGGAAGGTTCGCAGGGTTTACTGTAAGTGGGTCATGTAACAAGGTAGATTGACAGTTATAGGGAGGAGGGGAGAGGCTTATAGAGAAGGACTTGGGGGGTGAAAGCAGCAAGGGAGGAGAAGAGACGCAAAGGTGACAGAAATGCTTGGGGGTGACAAGTGTGGATTAAGAGTGAAAGAGTGAAGGAGGGAGGAAATGGCAGAAAGGGGCTACAGGGTGTAGCGACATAGGAGGAGGCCTTAGGGAAGGGGACAGAGAGTAGCAAGTGGGAGGGAGGTCAGAAGAAAAGGTTAAAGAAAAATGTTGGGTGGGAGAGAAACTGTAAGCAATGACCCCCAAAAGTGATGGAGGGAAAAGAAAGAGGGATGTTCAGCTCCAGCTGTGACACTGCTCACCACCTGTTTCCCCCCTCAGCTACCAGGTATGTTTGTGTGTGTGTGTTGGGGAGCACTGAGGGTGCATTAGAGAGGAAGGAAGGCAAGCCTCCCAGGACGCTTGCCCTACTGTAGCGCTGGCGGTTTTCAGGCGGTGCAGAGCTCGGAGGTCTCTCCCAGAGTGATGGGCCTCCAAAGCAACCTTTCCACCCGGCCGCCTGTCAGTCAGCGTTATCTCTTCCAACTGGTGCCAAGAGGAAGACTCACAGAAATACAGAACTCCTTTCATGGAGCAATCATGATGCCTATAACAAGTGTTTCTTTCTTTCTTTGTCTTATTTCTGGAGCACCATCAAAGCAAACCAGGACATCTCAGAACTTAATAGACAGATCTGGTGGTTGAGATATACTGAATATTTCAGCAAGTGGTGCGTGGACCAAACACCAAACCAACAGTGCTATTCACAAAGCCACAAAGCTCTTGATCTATTTAAAAAAAAAAGTACAGTAGGTCTATTTAAATTTTAAGATGATCTACTTTAACTATTACCAAAGTGTCAATCACTAGATAATGACTCATTTTCGTCTTTAAATTACATGTGCTCTGCTGCAAAGGACAGTATGTGTTATAACTTATGCTTATTTGAATGAGTTATTACTATTTTTGATCACTCGCAAGTTTTGGTGCTTATCGAGTGACCTTTTTTTATATAATGAGTTCTTCTTAAACTTTTAAAAGAGCTTTGTGGGTTTTACATTTCTATTTGCGCAATTGTTTTAGTTTTGTATGTGTTATACCACTGCCGGGGAAGACACTTCACACTAAATACCTTCAGCTAGGTTGTAGTGGTTTTGCAGGTTTACCACTACTAGGATGTACTGTACATCTGATAAAGAAAGGGGCACCACAGTCTCAACACCACTCTTGTTTCTTCCCCCGTGAACTCCAGCTGTCTTTAACTTTACTTCTCCTGTTGCTACCAGGTTCTTTTTCCATCTTGTGGGTGTGTGTATGTTTAGATGAGGATGTATGTATTTAGTTCTCGATGTAAGCTCTCTGTGTAGCTGAATGTTAAGTATTTATGTGCACGTGGGTGTCTATATGTGCACACATGTTTGCATTTGTAATCTGTGCATTTGTATATTCATATGTGCTGCAGGTCCGTGTGTGTGTGTGTGTGTGAGAGAGAGAGTTTGTGTGTCCTATTATATCCACAGCTGTCTCTGAGAGCAGAGAGCTGACTGCTGCATACAAATGATGTCAAAGGGCACATAACATGCCAAGCAGTGTTGATTAAAGCTGACGGTACAAAGATAAGCTTGATTACTTCTGCCACTTACTACAGGTTGACAGCCGAACAAATACTGCTAGTTCATTATGAAACGCTGCCAAGAGAGAGAACTCTCAAACCGTCGATCCATGTTTGATTAATTCTGCTCAGAAAAAGGAATTGCTAATTTCGCTGCGTGTTTGCTTTGCTTTGATATGATGACTGTGATGCTGTTTTACCAGGAATCTACACCAGTAGATTCCTGGTCAAACAGCATCACAGTCATCATATCAACCTTAACTTTGGACATTACCAGTGAGTGAGTAAAACCTCTCAATGTAGTTCCTTAATAAGCCTAAAGTGGCAATGACATCTATTTTTTTTTATTTTATTTTTTTTAAATAGGCTCAAACTCACCACCAGCACACGCACGTGTATGCACCTTAAAGCCTCCTAATAAAGTAGTAAAGATAATCTGGATAAACTTTTGGAATACTTACAATTTGTCTGATAGCAATCTTGTCTCCTAAAATTGCATTTATATAATATTAAATTGTTTAGGTTGATGTGTTAACGTAAATTTGCCTTGTAGTATGTTCACTGGCAACATTTTTCTAGCCAACAAAGTTGAAGTATGTTTAGTAAGTAAGTTATTGATTGGCATTGTAGGGAAATGGTCGGGATGGATGTAGAGCTGGGCGATATGGAGAAAATTAAATATCACGATATTTTTGACCAAATACCTCAATATCAATACCGCAACAATATTGTAGTGTTGACTATTGGTGCTTTCACAAAATATTTACACAATGAGATTTTTGATAAATAATCATCAGTAATATGGATATAATGACTAAGTGGGTAAAGGCAAATAATAGAACAGTTACAACAGTCTGGTTAGTTCAGAAAATGACATCACTTTACTGTAATGCAGCCTTTAAAACCAGGAAAAGACGACCCTGATGCTATATCACGATATCCAAAATTGAACAATACCTAGCCTCATATATCAATGGCGATATAAGTAAGGGATAATCACCTCAAGGCAGGGCAATAAACAGTTTGATATGCCCGGCTGGTGGACGGCTTTTGTCGAGGGCGGTAACCTTCCACCAGCCGGGCATATCAAACTGTTTATTGCCCTGCCTTGAGGTGATTATCCCGCTTATTCTACTTCTTGCTTGCCAAGATAATAAAACAATTCAAATACTTTAATAATTATGCTTTTTCTTATTCGTATTGCATGCTTATTAAATGTATACGCTGTTTGAGTTAATCCCCCTCAAAAAGTAGTCCCCTTTAGAATACGGTGAATGACGTTAGCTCAGCTGTAGCTAAGTAGTTTCTATAGCAACCACACAAGGCTGCCGTCTTAACAAATCGTTTAGCTAGCTAGCTAGCTAGTTCTTCGGCGCTGCAGGTGTCCGGGTCAGTTGTCACTGTCAGTCTATCCTTCTGGTGGCTCGTCCACTCGGTGAAAACCTTGATAGCAAAGGCAATTGACTTTTCCGTGTTTGATTCCAGGGCCCCGTCTTACCCCGTACGCAGCTCCTCATCTGTCAGATCTGGAAACAGGAAGCCTACCCTGGGCCTCGTCTTTTTCTTTTGTCATTCTGTCGTCCTCGTCGCTCTTTAACCAGTCCTCAAATGTCTTCCCTACTCCAAATATATTAAAATTGACAATGAATTCGTCCATTTTTAAAACACTGTAGCTAATGTTTAGAACTACGGCGAATAACGTTAGCAACTGTAGCTAACGTTAATTAGTTTATATAGCAACCACACAAGGCTGCATCTGATCACTAACGTTAGTTTAATAACGTAGCTGCTACATAAACTATGCATCGACTGACCCTCCGATAGATTTCCGACACATTTTAGAAACTTTTTTGAACAAGGTTTATTTTTACAATTTTACAATGTTTGAAATTTCTGTGATAGAAAAATAAATACAAGCGGCGTATTGATCTACTATTTGATGACGCTGTGCTCAGTCAGTCAGCGGGCAATATGCCGGGTTAATGCCCTCCTCCCAGCCAATCAGAATCAAGCATTCTTAAACGAAGTAGAATAATATTGATTTATTGCCCAACCCTAGATGGATGACGTGGGAAAAAAGTGCTGAACTTTACTGAAGGTTGGGCTTTGCATCCTGGATCTTGCGTGTGTTTAGGTGAAAGAATAGACTTTTGTACTCTGTTAAAACAACTCTCACATGCTCATACATTGAAAGAGTTATTGGTCATTAATTGTTCCCCGTGTCCATACTCAAGCAGCAAAGAGATATCTCGCAAATCCACAGTCGTATTTCTGAATAAAATGTATTCCAAAGTTCAGCCATGTGAGGCTTCAGCAGTCTGTGTTGTCAAATCAAATGGTTGCCTTCCAAAGTTAGTCTTCTTAGTACCAAATGTTCTTCTTGTGTCTCCACAGACATTTTTATTTGCTTGCTGAGCTGCAGTGGAGAGAGAGTGTGAAAAAGAGGAACTTTTGTACTAAAAAGATCTTCCACATTCTTACTTTTCTCTGAACGACAAAAACGGCACACTACAACCTGAAGTGACATTGAATGTGGCATTGTATGCAAAATCATGACATGAGTCGTTTATTATAAACCACGATTGATTCTTTCAATACTAGTCTGGAGAACAGATTTTCAACAAGGAATTTGTTTCCGTGAACATTTTGTAAATTTGTAAAAATTGTCGTTATTATGTTGACTAAAAAAGATATGTAATGTGGGTGTTAGAAAAATATATAAAAATGTAATTTGTAGGAGACAGGCTAGGCTCATATTTCATACCCTGTAAGACTTATTATTATCATAACCAACAGGCATGATGACTAAAATACTGAACACTCTTTTAATAACCTGGAACACAACTCATAAAGAAGGCTTGAAGTGCCACGGGCAGCATAGGCCCCCGAGGTAAACAGTTAATGAAATAGCTCTTTTCTTTTTCTAAAAATGGACTCAAACTCACAACACCGACCACAAAGTCTGCACCACAACCTGAAGTAAACTCCCACCAGTGTGGTGTAGGTTTTTAATAAACCGGTGTTATAGCACCATGGTTACCTGAAGCCCACAGGTATAAATACACCCACTCAGAGGACTCGAACCCACAGCACAACTGTGCCCCTGTGTTCATTACCATCACGTATTATAACTAAAGCATCCTCATAGCGCTGCAGGTATCCCAGGCCCAAAGGTGCACACCCTCTCCGAGGACTCGAACCCATGGCCGGATGCACAGGGTGAACCTTAACCTGCTGGGCCTCCGCGCTCCTCCACAGCTGAATGTGAGCTTTTTTTTAATAAAGCAGCCTTATAGCACCACAGGTAGCAGAGGCCCTCAGGTAAACAGCTAATGAATTCCCTCTCTCCCTCTCGGACTAAATCATCCGAATAGCAAGCGGCACCTTAGGCACAGAGGCAGACGGATGGCCAAGAACCAGGAAGGGGGGGGGGTGCATGGTTTTATGTGGGTTTTATGTCGCTTAGCCTAATAGCTGGTTTGATTTGCATTGAGAGATGATTTTATGGAAAGTACACCATGCCAATCTCTAGTTATGGTGAAGGTTATGTGATGATGTGGGGCTATTTTAATTCCAAAGGCCAAGGGAACTTTATCAGGATGCATAGTATCTTGGATCCTGGAAATGAATTTAACATAGGGGTGTACTCAGTTTTGTTGCCAGCGGTATAGACATTAATGGCTGTGTGTTGAGTTATTTTGAGGGGACAGCACATTTACACTGTTATACAAGCTGTACACTTAATACTTTACATTGTAGCAAAGTGTAATTTCTTCAGTGTTGTCCCATTAAAAGATATAATGAAATATTTACTAAAATGTAAGGGGTGTACTCACTTTTGTGAGATACTGTAAATCTGGTGGAAACTTGGGCCACTTTCCAAGGAATAAATGATTATCTCTCCTCTTTCCAAGTCTTTAAGGGACAGTTAACCCAAAATCAAAAATACAAGTTGTCCCTCTTACCTGCAGTGCTGTTTATCAATCTAGATTGTTTTGTGTGCCAAAAAAATACATTTGAAAAAATGCAACAGCAATGTCTGTTTCCAGAAATCATGACCCGGTTACTCAAGATAATCCACAGACCTGGTTGTGAGCAGTTTCATGTCGGAACTATTGTATCATTTTGAACAATGTTTTTGACCAATTCTCGAAGTTTTTTATTTCAGAAATATGGGGTTATTTCAACCAAATTACCCCAAATAACATGGATGCATGCATGTACGTTGTATGGAACCTAGATTCAACATTGTTCGCAGGTAAAATTAATTGATTACTTCTGTTTTATTCAGAAGTTCAGTATTTTAAACACTCTGATCTTAATTAGTCAAAATAATTCATAATTTTTTTTTCAACTCAAAAAGTAGGTATAATGTCATATTAATTAGGTTTATAAATATAAATATAGGTTTATTGATCATGAATTAAAGTGTTGAGAAAAGTGACACAAATCTTTCTTAAAGCGTAAAATGATTGGGAAAAAGTGCCAAAAAACCAGGAAGGGCAACAAGTTCATAGTTGACGGGAAGACAAGGGTTAATCATTTTTTACTGCAAATACAATTTTCAATTTTACAATTTACAAATTTACAATAGGTGCCTCCATTTTCTACTGAACTACACCCGGCAACGTATCACCACACAGAGGAAAGTGTACTCCTGGACGAGAGACGCGTGCTTGTGACAGCGCGAGATGTAAATGTTAATGGCCTCTCTTTGGGCGAGCTGTAACGTTAGCTAGCTCAGGTGAGCTAGCAGTATCAGGTAGCTATAAACTAATCCCCACAAGCTTGCAATGTCGAACCACTTGGGACTTTTGCTTTGTGATACGGTTGGCAGTTGTAGTTCGCTAGAAAATAGTTCCGACATGAAACTGCTCACAACCAGGTCATAATTTCTGGAAACAGACATTGCTGTTGAGTTTTCAAAAGTATTTCTTTGCCATTTTGAGCACCACAAGCCGAGTGCCATCTAGTTCTGTTATATTGGAGAGAAGGCAGATATCTCCCACACTGGGCAACTCACACCAAAACAGTCTAGATTAATAAATAGCACTACAGCTAAGAGGAAAAATATGTATTTCTGATTTTGGGGTGAACTGTCCCTTTAAGCGTGTACAAATATATGTAAATAAATCATACCATCGAGACAGTCAAGATTGACAGAGAGTATTATTTTCAAAATTGCCAATTACTTATTTTACAATCACATCAAAAATCACAACAGCATTTATTCAGCCGAGAATTCGTCCAGGTTTGGATGTTTCCTCTACTTTTCACTTGTCAGGCAGCCAGAAAACATCATCACATTAGTATTAGTCTTCCTTCAGGGGCTCCCGGCGTATTCAGGTATTGATTACAACAAGGCATTAATGCTCAACAGTATATCCCTGTTTGACTTAACTAACATAAATATGCTCAAGCTTGGACTTAATGGTGGTGGGGCCACAATTTCATTTACCACATGTCAGAGGAAACAGCAGGAGGCACAGCCCTCTCCTGCAGCACCCTCCTCCCTCCTGGACCAGAGTCTTGCCAATACCAGAATCCAAACTGAAGGGACGTTTTGTTCAAGTCAATTTAAGTAAAATCAGTCCCATTTCACCGTCTGTTTCTTTCCCATTTGTTCCCCAAAATCAGATATTAACTCACTGCTGCTGCAGACAGTGAGGCACACACAGAGGGCATCGCATACTTATATTCTTTCCCTGAAAATTCACCCTAACCCTAAGGTGTAAGGTTATTACTAAGGTGTATTTCAATGAAGTGCTTTTCGGATCATCAAACAGCATCTGAAACCCTTTCCATCCCACACCTTTCCAACATCAAAATTTGGAGACTGCGTTGAACAATTTCTGAGACTTTCCAAAACTTACAATCTGACAAGCTCACACATTTC
The DNA here is from genome assembly GCA_023631565.1 of Gymnocephalus cernua. Classification (NCBI taxonomy): domain Eukaryota; kingdom Metazoa; phylum Chordata; class Actinopteri; order Perciformes; family Percidae; genus Gymnocephalus; species Gymnocephalus cernua. Next base: position 5,762,055 of record CM042437.1, on the reverse strand, counting down.
ACACAATTGTGTGCAGAGGCAGAAAGTAAGGCAGGATTTAAACTTCTATTCCAAACTCTCTTTTTCAAGAGCTTCTTTTTTTAAGAGGGATATATCAAATCAGAGATGTTCTCTTACAGTTATTATCTCTACTATCAGTTATGTGATACTCTGTGCCAAGTATGTGCCAAAACTCTCTATAAATCATTTCAATGTGACGTAAGAAGAGTTCTTATTGCTTCCTTTATCCAAGTGTTTACCCTAGTAGTCTATATCAACGACGTTCCACTTCCAGGATTGCCCCGTTGCCTGTGGATATTCCGCCGTATGTCCTTTTTTTTGACCGGATTTCCGTTTCCTAACTCTTTCTTTGTGTTAGAGTTTTAAACTCTGGTGGATTTCTGAGGACTCTGGTTAACTGCTCCTCAGATCTCTGCAGGGTAAATCCAGACAGCTAGCTAGATTATCTGTCCAATCTGAGTTTTCTGTTGCACGACTAAAACAACTTTTGAACGTACACGTTCCACCAAAACAAGTTCCTTCCCGAGGCTATTTTCCAGCAGCAGCGTGGCTCGGTGCAGCGCTTAGCACCGCCCACGATTGTGATTGGTTTAAAGAAATAAACCAGAGCACGTTTTTCTCCCGGAATGCTGTATGGACTAGCCAGACCCTCCTCCGCAGCACTGTGGAGGAAGGTCTGGCAAAGCGAGACAATTACCCTAGTAACAGTAGGCAACACTAGTTAAGCCAATTTAAATTAAACATAACAAAACACTACACTCTTGATGAAATCACATTGGCCACACGTTCAACTAGAACCTTTGATTTAGTTTAAAACCTGTGACACTGTGAGTGCTGTGTCTGTTTTTTTTAATATTATGGAGAGTGAAAAACTCAGTTCCTCACATACAAAGTTTCAGTTTAGCATCAGTAGTTTTTAAACTCAGCAACTAAATGAGAAGTGTAACCTTCTTTTCTCCGACACCCAGAGCAATTTAAGGAAAAAATAGTCCCACTCCTGCCATGTAGGGACCATTTATCAGCCCACAACCCATTTTGTTTACTGACCCATGGTATAAGAACCCTTTTAGCAGAGAATAGAAAAATCAGACAGGACCTTGGACTGTGGGAGCACAACGTTGGCTGCAAACCAGGAGTGAAGGCTTCACTTGATGTCACTTTAATCTACACTTTATATTCCTTACTATGTCTGCTTTGTTCATCAGAGGAGCCAGCTCTTCAAAGCCTTTCAGCTTTAGACCAGGCCTGCACAAACTTTATCCATTTGACTTTTATTTAAGTGCCAACAGATAAAATCTGCAAGTATAAATCCACCAGTGAAGGGGGAGAAGGGGGGGTGGGAACTGGTCTTGCAGGAAGGATGCTGACACAGACAGAACATTGTCTTCAAGCTTCACGTGCATTTAAGAACCCGTAATTATTTCCTGTGAATGATGACATTTCATTATTCAGAAAAAAATGTGTAAAAGTTGGGGACACTTTTTGTCTTTTTATGACTCATTCATCATTTTGCTTGTTTCCTTTTCCAGTTTATCTTTACATTATCAAGTAATCAGGGTGCACTTTGTGAAAAAAGCAGAGGGCGGGATGTTTTTTGATTAGGCACAACAAGACATGCAATAATTAAGTCCCCCTTGCAATACCATGGATATAGTGCCGCTCGGCCAGGCATGCCAAACACTTACATATGCACTTTAATATTCAAAGGTAAATACAGAGAGCAGAATTCACTTTGCGGCGAAAACAAAATACTTTCACCTAGGAAGCGCTCGTTCTTTCCTCGAGAATGTCTTAATCCAAACCACAATCTTTTTCCTGAACTTAACTAGTCGTTTTGGTGCCTAAACTTAACTCACCTATTGGCGCCTTAACAACTGCTGCTAGTAGCTCTGTAGCAGCTAAATACAACCACTGCTGATGGTCTATTGGTGAAGTAGCATTGATCACTTTGAGGAGGAGGATACATTTTGTCACCACCAGGGATAATAAATAATTCAGCAGAGGCCTGGATATGTAGACCAGAAAGGGGTCATTCCACGCAGAAAATCGTACCCTGCAAAAAATTATATTCAGCAGCCTGGTTTATAAATGAGGTAGATGCCCACCCTGAGCTAACCTTACAGCAGGTTTCATCAGTGGAATTAGAAACTGAGCCACCGCCTCGTTTGAGGGTTGGTTTCACAGTCTCTTGTTCGCTGTCACACATGCTGTTAGATTTAATCAGGTGAACCAGTGCTCATTGTTTGGCTGAATGTAAGCCTGTGACTCAGAGAGATTTACCTTGAAGTTTTCTGCATTCACCGCATTATTTGAGCTAAAGCTGGTTTGAGGGATGTGACATAGGAAATATATTTTTAATTGTAGAAAAACTACAGAAAAATGATGAAAGTATCCATTTTATTTACACATAAAAAGGCATTTTGAGTAAAAGCAAACATTGTCTTTGCTATTTAAAGATTTATTTTGTGATTATATGCATATTGAGCGGGTTAAGAGAAGGACATGCATACTTCATTATCTAATATAAAACCACCGCTTGCATCACATAAATATAGCAAGGTCTTATTCAGCTATTTTTGCCATCATACTGTATGTGGTGGGACTGCAGTACATTTCCCTACATTTCACGGTTTCCTGAGAACAATAAGACAAGATAATGAATTTCTATTTTTATTTTTCTTCAGTGGAGAGGAAATTATTAACACATGTTGGGAGACAGCAAATTAGATATAGTTGGACACAATAAAACGGAAAGAAAAGGAAGCAGCAGGCTGAGCTTTGAGAGCAGGAAACCAGATACTCAAAATTCCATCACTCTAAACTATAGTTTACTGTATTCTAATTTCTGGTGCCTGTCGTATTGTTTATGTACTGCGTCCAATCATGTGTGCAGCTTCTGCCCTCGCTTGCACAGTGTGTGGTTTCTCTTGTAAACCTTGTATAAATGTCTAAATCTACAGAGCAGGGGCGATTCTAGGATCAGACCTCCACATCCCAGAGCTTTTTAGTCCCTTTTGGCTTATTGTTTTGGTTTTACAGAACATCTACTGCATGTAATTTAGAGACTAGCTGGTACAGAAATTGCAGAGATTTTTCTTAACAGATGGTTAAGATTAAAACAGAACTAAAAGAAGAGTGACTATTGGACTTACATTCAACTGGTGGACAGAAACCCGACTCCAATTGAATGATGATGTTGCTCTGTGTCTGCTGGAAGTGTAAATAGGCAGCATGACATAAACACTTTCTAAAGCCAAGTGGCGTGTTATCTGTATGCATTTTGAGCGCTGTATACAGCGGACGGGTTGGGTTTAGGAAAAGAAGAACCGGTTGGCTTTAGTAAAAGAAGAAAGCGACAGTTGAGTTTAGGAAACGTGACACGCGGGACACGATCCCCGGTCTCCTGGGTGAAAGTCCTGTGTTTAACCCATCCTCCACCCCGACCAACCTCCCTGTGCGGATTTTCGCCCTTTCATACTACTCGCTACATCGTAAATTGACACGCAATCGCAAGGTAATGTAAGTCAATGGAGGCCAAACGGCATTGATAAACACGCTAAAAAGCGAGTGTGCGTCTTGATAACACGCCAATAATTCCATACGAATTGGCTTGTCATACATACGCCACTTCATGAGATCAGTCTGAAATAGGTAACTGTTTGATAGAACAACTTTAAAAGGCAAACATATGTCAGGCTGTGTTTGTCAGCTTGTTGTGGAGTTCCTCTGCAGGCGGTCAGCCAGAAAGCTTCCAGCTTGTAATGTGATGTGCAATATGATGATTTCACCACCAGAAACACTGTATACACATAATCAGGCTTTTCCCTAGGTTTGTGGAAGACTTAGGTGCACATATTTGGCGGTGAAGGGTTAAGGAGTCCTCCTACAAGGAAATGTGATTTGTTTTTCAACAAAATACATCAAAATGAAATCATTTTGGACCATTATTATTACCATATCTATGTCTAAAATGTTGGAAAAGCTAGATCAGATAATAAATAAATAAATAAATAGCACTCAAAAAGCTGAAAGACTAAACTTGCTAATGAAGTCCACTGGGGACCAACTACAATCATTAGATGTGAGAAAAGTAATTTAGTTAGTTTCGATGCTCACATTAATTTTACATTAATTCACCCAAAAAGGCTTGGGTGCTGCACCTAAGCCTTATAATGGTTGGGAGAACCAAGCTAGGTGTTACGCCTATCGCAGTGTACAAGAACACAGGCAGACTGTAAGAGAAGTATATCATTGAGACCCAACATACCACAGGTTTTAATACAACCAAACTTCCTCCTGTGGTTGAAGGTGTGCTGATCAGAGAAATCCGCTGCTGCACTCTGGATGACACGTGGTTGAGAACAAGTCATATAGAGGACATAAATGCTTGGAAAAGCACATAAACAAGCACAATAAGTAAGCCCATAAAACCTGCTTTCTGTAGAGAAGAGGCTATTTTGGCTGAGCAGGGAAAACAAACTGCTTCTCCTTTCTGCATGAGTTGACAAATATACCATGATTTTAGGCTCTAGGGATCATAAAAGTGAGGACAGAGCTGGGTTAGTTCTCTTTCTGGAACAAAACAGACCAGAGCAGAAGAGAGTGACAGAGGAAAGGCGAAAACTCGGCTTCCAGTAAAAAAAAAAAAAAATCCATCGCCATCCCAGGAAACTATGCCTGCAGCGCGGAAGTGCAAAAGCCTGCGAAAGGTGCCCTGCAGCGCTGCTCTCCAAATGCCAGCTAGTAATGTGCCACCTGTTTAACGCTGCAAATTCGACATCCGCAAGCAGAGCGCTCTGCCTCCCTGCTCCAGCCAAAGCCTTTCTCCACAGGAAACCATCGGCTCAGTGGAAATGACTGATCACCAAGGACGAGCTCTCAGGCCTCACACACTGCGGTAACAGATTACACTTCTTTTTTTGCCTCCTAACTGCCAATGTTTTTTTTGTTTTTCTGATCTGCTCTTATTGCACAGCTGGTTGGACGTGGTTTAAGGAATTACGCGTCAACTTGCCAGGGGTAGTCCAGCTTGCTGAAGGGAGAAAGCCCTTTATTTCCTTCTTTCTTTTTCTTTCTGAATCTCGCTGTCATTTTATCTTATGTCCTCTGTCTCTATTGTCTCAGCAAATAGGCTACTGTTTTTGTGTTTTGCTTAGACAGACACACACACACACACACACACAGTTTCCCCATCCTGCTGTCCTCTCCTTCCAATCTGTTTCTCTCCTCTCCGTCAAATTCTAATAAGTGTTATTGCGATATGACTGCGTTACATTTTGGGTCCGTGTTTCTTGGTTGAGGCAGCTTGGAGAGTGTATTAGGAGACGATAGCTTAAAACTCCCAGCCACACTGGTACTTTGATTTCCACAACTCTCGTTGTTTATTACTTACATACACATCAACCTCATCAAGCCTGGTTGTAAGGCTACCTGACACAGACTTAAAGGTGCTCTAAGCGATGTGACACGTTTTTAGGCTACAACATTTTTTTGTCACATACAGCAAACATCTCCTCACTGTCTGCTAGCTGCCTGTCCCCTGAACACACTGTAAAAAACATCTCCTCACTATCTGCTAGCTGCCTGTCCCCTGAACACACTGTAAAAAAATGTGGTCTCTGTAGACAGCCCAGGCTCCACAAACGCCAACAAAAAACAAACTGTGCCAACCTGCACCACCAAACATAACAAACAGTGTTCCAGTCAATAACCGACAAGAAGGATTTGGGGGTGGGGGTTGGGGGGGTTGTGCGCAGGGGGTCACTTCAAGGAGAATTCCTTGATCTTGAATCTTGATCACTATAAATATGCGTGTACTTTCGATTGAAAAAAAACCCGACCTCAATCGGTGCAGGCTACATGGAGAAGCTGCAGCTACGTGTTCCGAGCTTCCACTGAGCTAAAACGGCAGTTGTCAGGGCAGATTTTAGAGTGCCTTTGTGCATCTTAACATACACAAAATGCAATTAATAAGCCTCCTACTCACCAACACCAGATCGATCACACACAAAATGGATGAGCTACAAATACACACGGAACTGCTGCGTGATATTTTGGCTGAACAAACTTGTAACAGACGGCAGCTAGCAGCTAACAGCTAGCTAGCAGCTAACACTGGGCGAGCTACCCACCAGCAGGATCAAGACAGGGTAGGTGAATTAAAATAGTTGAAAACGCATCTTGTTGTCACGTAAGGGCCCTGTTCATGTTGCACAGACATTTTAATTGCATTTTGTGTCTGTTAAGAGGCACAAAGGCACTCTAAAGTCTGCCCTGACAACTGCCGTTTTAGCTCAGTGGAAGCTAGTGGAGGTACCTGCAGCTTCTCCATGTTGCTTGCACCGATTGGGGTCAGGTTTTTTTCAATCGAAAGTACACGCATATTTATAGCGATCAAGATTAACGTAACAATTGGCCTGAATTCTCCTTTAAGGGACTACAATTTGTTGGGCTATACTTTTTACTTGAACATTTTATCCAAACAAGCATTTGTGTCATTAAGTTTGTGTTCATCACTGAGCAAAAAATTGAATAAAAGCTATGTTCTTTTGATTTGGTGTGTGTGATTTTGATTTCATTTTCAAGCACTAAGTTGAAGTTGCAATCTCGAAGATGTCCGTTTCGTTGGTGACACACCTTTGGCGATAAGCAGACATTGCAGATGTGTTTTGGGATCTCACTTCCCAGAGGACCAAACAGTGTTGCCTATGTGACGTCAGTCATTTGTGCAGTTGACACCGGCGGCCACATGTAACTAACTTCACACTTGAGTCGAGAAGCAAAGTAAACAGGAGCTCAGCAAATGTATCCATTCAAACAGGTGTGGCACCCAAACAATTTTAGAAATGCAGGCCGCTGTCCATAGATGTTGCTTCTCTCGTTTCTACATGTAGGCAACACATTATTTCCTAAAGGTACATTTCACAATGCTCACTGATTCAACTGCAGCAAATAAATAAACTAATCCAGCATGGTAAAATATTGATTGAAAACATTATAACAGAAGTTTCTGCATCTTCTCTGTTCTGTTTCTTCCTGCTTAAATCTATTTCCCTCATTCCTCCCTGCCTTCCCTCGGCTCTACTTTCATCTCCCTTTTTCTTCTGCTCTTTCGCCGCCTCCTCTTCCTCCTCGTCTCTCAGCAGGATGACTATTGGCAAATCGAGCGAGGCAGGATTAATTGTAATTCAATGTCTATTACTGCCAGTGCTGCTTTGTTCAAGCCAGCGCTGCAGGTGAGGAGATGAGAAATAGAGGGAGAGAAACAAAAAGAGGGAGGAAGGGGAGAGAAAAGGGAATGAGGGAGGTATGATGGAGTTAGGATGGGAATTGGGGATGGAACGGAGGAGAGGATAAGAGAGGAAGATGCTGTACACTAAGAGACAAAAAACAGACTGCACCCTGCTGTCAGCCAGGATGTCCAGACTGTCTGTGACCCTGACATGTCCCCCTTGTCTCAGCACAATCTCAGGCCTCCTGCTGAACAACACACCCTCCTCCCCTCCACACACAAATAAACACATTCCCACAACAGCATGAAGAGAGTTACACACCAAGGGCGAAACATCCAGGACCTCCAGAGTCACATCAAGACAAGCCATCATCGGCTTAAAACACCTGAAGCCAGACCTTCCTCCACAGTGCTGATGAAAATTGAAATGGAGTTGATTATGTGTTTTTTTGTATCACATTAAGCTTCATTCAACAAACAATCTCAACTCGAGGTCCCCTTACTTGCCGGTTCAGGGGTTTTCAACCATATCACACAGTCTTCAGTGAGTGTATGTGCACATTCCCGAGCTTTTGTGGCATGGCCGAGTGCTGGCAAGTCCATAGTCTATAGGTTTCCTATTTTTTACTTGTTGAAACATATTGCCTTCAATGTCATATGATCCACTTCTACCATCAGTAATCTTCCTATTCAGCACAGTGAGTCTGGAGTTAAATGCCAGTCATTCATGTGACATCAGCTGCATGTTAAGTTTTGGGTACACCTCCTGGCAGGGTGCGATTTGCCAGGGTGGGTGCGTGGGATTTCCCCCTTTCTGGTTTACATATCCCTACAGCCTCTGCTGAATTATTTTTATCCCCAGTGGTGACAAAATGTATCCCCCCCCTCTAAGTAATCAATGCTACTTCACCAATAGACCATTATATACATAAAATAGAAGTATTTTAAACTTAGTTTAGTTACGTTTAGGGAAAAGATAGGGTTTGGATTGAGACAAACGAGCGTTTCATGGGTGAAAGTATTTTGTTTTTCGCTGCATGAATTCTGCTCTTCGGCTTGAAAGCGCTGTATTTTCCATTGAATATTGAAGTGCATTTTTAAGTGTTTGGCATGCCTGGCCGAGTGGCACTATATCCATGGTACTGCAAGGGGGAAACCCCCCCCCCTGCTTTTTTTTCACAAATCACACCCTGCCTCCAGGCATCCACAGCTGATCTTGACAGATTCTCTGCTGCGATCGAGGAAAGAGCTCGCAGGTTGTGGTGTCACCTGGTGCTATCAGGGGCCAAACGTTCACACCACAGAGCGCCGCTGAGTAATGACTGCTACCTAGAGAGTGACCCCCCCACCATTGAACTCCTCTTAAGATTAATGTGAATGTGAACTGCACCCACAGCAATAAGAAAATAAGGAAACAGTTGGAAATAGAAAACAAAATGGACTACTTATGTGGAAGAGGACTGCACAGCTGAAGCTTCAAGAGGCAAAAATGCTCTAAAACTTTCACATAAATAATAAAACATGTAGAGACAAAGAAAGAATTGCTCTTTCCATGTCACTCTCTTTCTTTGATGGTCCGCCTCATATTAAGACTTAAATGTAACTACAAAGGCAAGAACTGCTAACCAGAGTGACCAGGGGGACTCGAGCTGGCTGCATTACCTTTGGCAGTTCTGGATGAGAAAAAAATGGATCAGAAAACAACCGAGGGCACAGCCTGAAGCAGAAGGAAATGTTGGCACCAGGCAGCCAGCAGTGAGAGGAAAAGCCAGGCTCACACAAACCACTGTGTCAACAAAAAAAAACAAATATTGTAAAAAATCATGACTGGAGACACGGGGGAAGCAGCGTCTTCCTTTAAGGGCCGCTGTGGAAAGATAAGCTAACTGTGAGCAAGCAACACAGTGACTTTGTGTTGCTTTGCATCTAAAAACAATGAATTAAAAAAGTAATTTTCCATCAACAAAATGTTTTTTTGCAGTACTACTGTATTATTCCTGAATGCTTACTGCAAAAGACACATACACTTGCGGTAAAAGTAGAATACAGTAAGAGACAAACTAGTCATTGCTTATTTCAAAATGTAAGGATAAACCTCTTGAGGTGATTATAATATATAATATAATATTATACATAATATTTCAGGATGCTACTAAATCACAAAAAAGAAATTGTTGAAGAAATGAACTAAGCTTGGATCTCTTGAGCTAGATGAGAAGATTGATATCACTTTGTGCATTACGTATGAAGCTACAGCCGGAAGCTGATTAGCATAGCTTAGCATAAAGATTTTTAAACTTTGGTCAGAGCCAGACTACATGTTTATCGCTAATAAGAATCGCATTGATCTCATCTAACTTATCAAGAAAAAGAGCATATTTCCCAAAATGTCCAACTTTTAAATAACTTATTTTGTTATTTAGTTGGATCGTATCCTGAAACATTTATAACAAGATGGTTCATCTCAAGAGGCTATGATCTACTACCGCAAGTTTCTCAGCTGGAAAAACTGTACAACACGTTTTATTATTTCTGACAGGACACGCCTTTTTCTATCCACTTTTTGTTTTAGATGCAAAGCACGTTGAGCGTACTCCCGCGTGGAGGTACGGTTATGTGGGATATCATAAAACTGGATTTAAAATTATATTAAATGCAAGTTACACTTTTAGTGCTGTTAATAAAGCATGACGAGGCGTGATAACTTATGTGGATTAGAAAACAAGAGTCTTTTCCTCTCAAGGCCTCTTTCAACTTGCCTGAATTGACAGAGAGAGAGACGTAGAAATGAGCAGGAGAGGAGGGTGGAGAAAGGTGTAGAGCAACAGAGGGGGAGATGGGGGGAGAGAAAGAGTTTCGACTGGGGATACCGAGGAAAGCAGAGGAGGGTAGAAAAATGAAGGTATAGTGGAGGCATTGCAGGCACGGCTGCCCAGGTCTGCGGTTTGTTAAATAGCTTTTTGATGGAATTGGTAAAGCAGTGGAGCCTGTGACACTGTTAGCTGGCACACAACAGAGAGAGAGAGAAAGAGAGAGAGAAAGAGAAGGAGAGAGGTCAACAGAGAAGGAAAGATGCAGGTCGGAGGTAAGGAGTAAAAAGAAGAAATCAGAGGGAGTGAAAGTGAAGGAGAAAAAGATTAAAATGTTTACTTCACTGCAGAGTCATTCTGCCCTCAAGAGGTGATGAGTGTTATAACAGCTCTGCCACAATGTCTATAACAGCTGTGTGTGTGTGTGTGTGTGTGTGTGTGTGTGTGTGTGTGTGTGTGTGTGTGTGTGTGTGCGTGCGTGCGTGCGTGCGTGCGTGCAACTGAGTAATAGGCTGTTGGTTGCTTGTTGGGCATTAGTTTCAGATTATTTAGTTTTATTATTTAGTTTTAATTTCATACTGCTTGTATATAATTGCTTGCTATGTTTCCATGGGGGCATAATACATTTTTTGCAGTTACTCTCTAAGTAACACTTAGTGTAAGTGTTAGTCCTAATTCATATGTTCCTCTCCATCTTCTCTGATATTGATATTGAAATTATAAATGTTTCTTATCTCTTTTTCTGTCTGTATTCTGTGTTGTTATCTATTTACTATTGAAATTTACCGTTGGCTTGAGTCCTGAGTGCATATACAGTAACGGATCACCAGAGTCTTTTTTTACTGTATTATTTCAAAGACACGTCAATACAAACAATACAAATGGAAACCATGGAACCATACAGACAAACCACATTCAGTGCATTAATACATTTCTATAAAGCTGTGCCATATAATAATAATAATAATAATAATAATAATAATAACACATTTTATTTATAGTGCACTTTTGATGACAATCAAAGACACTTTATAAAAGTTTAAATAGAAAGTTAAAATAGAAGACAACACACTAAACATATACAACAGACAGCATTAATCACACAAATTAAAAGCAGTTCTAAAAAGGTGAGTTTTGATTTCTGATTTGAACGTGGACAGACTGGTGCAGTGTCAGATGTGTTTGGGGAGAGAGTTCCAGAGGGAGGGGGCAGCTATGGAGAAGGCTCTGTCCGGTGCTTGGTCCTGAGGGATGGAGACAGGATGTTGGCATCAGAGGAGCGGAGACTGCGAGACGGAGTGTGTTGGGGGAGCAGGTCGGTGAGGTAGCAGGGGGCCTGGTTATGGGAGTGGGGAGAAGGACTTTAGATTTGGATCCGCTGTGGGACAGGGAGCCGGTGGAGGTCCTGTATCCATCCTACAGCTACAGTCATTTCAACATTTTGTGTTGAACATGTGTTCAGTGGTGGAAAAAGTATTGATATCCTTTACTTAAGTTAAAAGAACTAATACCACACTGTAAAAATACTCTGTTACGAGTCAAAGTCCTGCATTGACAATGTTACTTAAGTAAAAGTATGTAAGTATCATCAGGAAAATGTACTTAATGTATTAAAAGTACTCAATGCAGAAAAATCCTCATTTTAGAAACTGGAAACGATCAAAACAGTTGTGTCAATCAACTACGTGTTTAATTGGCTAATCATTTCAGCTGGACTTGTAGGCCATTCTATTGTTGGGTAGTTTAATTTATAATGAAGCATCATATTTTATAAACTACATGTGTTTGGTGTGCAAACATCTTAATTTGTAATGTAACTAGTAACTACAGCCAGGGGCATCGTACTGGAGGGGGGGGGGACTGAGTACCCAGGGCCCTCATGTGAGGAGGGCCCAAAAAGATGCTAGAATGAATCGCTGTGGATGCGGGGAGGGGCCCATAGAAAAAGCCTTTCTACAGGACCCAGAATGTTGTGCTACACCCCTGACTACAGCTGTCAAATTAATGTAGTGGAGTAAAAAGTACAATATTTCTCTCTGAAATGTAACGGAGTAGAAGTAGAAAGTGGCATGAAAAGAAAAGACTTAAGTAAAGTACAAGTACCTCAAATTTGTACAGTACTTGAGTAAATGAGTAAATGTACTTAGTTACATTCCACCGCTGCATGTGTTATAAATCCTACACCCCACAGATGCTTTCTCACAGTCTGTTGTGTGGCTGCATTTAGAGGTGCAACACTTTCTCCATCCATTCATCCATCGTCGTCCGCTTATCCGTGGTCGGGTCGCGGGGGGAGCAGCTCCAGCAGGGGACCCTAAACTTCCCTTTCCCGAGCCACATTAACCAGCTCTGACTGGGGGATCCCGAGGCGTTCCCAGGCCAGGCTGGAGATGTAATCCCTCCACCTAGTCCTGGGTCTTCCCCGAGGTCTCCTCCCAGCTGGACGTGCCTGGAACACCTCCCTAGGGAGGCGCCCAGGGGGCATCCGTACCAGAGGCCCGAACCACCTCAACTGGCTCCTTTCGACGTGAAGGAGCAGCGGCTCTACTCCGAGCTCCTCACGGATGACTGAGCTTCTCACCCTATCTCTAAGGGAGACGCCAGCCACCCTCCTGAGGAAACCCATTTCGGCCGCTTGTACCCTGGATCTCGTTCTTTCGGTCATGACAACACTTTCTCTGCTCACTAATTCTCAACTTATTGATTCAAACAAAATGTTTAGGTCACAGGCCTTCATCAGGAGAATTAAAACATTTAAATCTGAATAAAACATCCTGCAATATCGATACAATCCTCATACCTCTTTTGTAAAAAAAACTTTCCATCTGCTGTTTTGTAGAACTTACACACTAAATGAAGTGTTTTACTTGTCAGAGACCACACTTCCTCCCCCAGTAACTCAACCGATTGGTTAGGTCACAGGCCTTCATCAGAGGAACTTAGATACAAATCCAGTTATTTAAGACATTTTACAACACCGATACAATATACTTTCTAGGGCTGGGAAATGTATCGATATTATATCGATATATCGTAATATGAGACTAGATATCGTCTTAGATTTAGGATATATCGTGATATGACATAAGTGTTGTCTTTTCCTGGTTTTAAATTCAATTCAATTTTATTTATAGTATCAAATCATAACAAGAGTTATCTCGAGACACTTTACAAATAGAGTAGGTCTAGCCCACACTCTATAATTTACAAAGACCCAACAATTCTAGTAATTCCCAGGCAGCATTACAGTAAAGTGATGTACTTTTGTGAACTTACCAGACTGTTCTAGCTGTTCTATTATTTGCCTTTTCCCCACTAGACATTATGTCCACATTACTGATGATTATTTATCTAAAATTTAAGTGTGAAGATATTTTGTTAAAGCACCAATATCAATCGCCGCAATATCAATATCGAGGTATTTGGTCAACAATATCGTGATATCTGATTTTCTCCCTATCGCCCAGCCCTAACACTTTCTGATAGGCCTTTTGTAAAAACCTTCCCATCTGCTGTTTTGTAGAGTATACACACTAAATTGTGTATTGTAATGTCAGGGACATAAACAGAGGGAGAACTGGCCTGTTATATAACCACTGTGGCTGAACAGATATAGAAAACAGCGTTGTATAAAGTCAAAGATTATCAACAGAAAATGAAATGAAATTAAAATGAAATGTGAATTCTGGGAAGTATTATGGGAAAAGTACACCATCTGCTGAGAGCCACGGATTTTACCAAATTCTGGTTTTACAGATGATCCCAGCTGTACGGAGACCTTTGGCAGCCACCATTGTGTGTTTGAGAACATACCACAGAGGCGTGCAGAGGGTGTGTTTGCATAATTACTGTGAAATTGAAATGTGCAGAGGTTTCACATCTGTTTCGTGTCAGCTGTCACACGTGCTGGCAGCTACAGGGCTCATATTTCACAGAAATAGATACATACATGATACATAAAATAATACTTTGTGTTACTGACAGCTTGTTAGCCTGTTTTTTTTGTGTGTTAAGTCCCAAACAAATGAACGTCAGTGCTGAAAGAAGTGCAGAAGTGAACTTTAACTGCTTCAAAGGAATTTGTCTTGTGCATGAAAAAGCACCTTAAGACAAAACATAAATCAATCTTAATGCAGAAAAGTAGGCTGCAAACTGTTAAATACCTTTTCAGCCTGTTTCTTATATTTTAAATAAAATATCTGACAGCTTTGAATAGATTTAAAGCTTTGTTAAAGGACCCTGAATGCACCACTGCTATTGTGGCTAATAGCTCCCTGCTGCTGCTTACCCACCATGAAGCACACACAAACACCAACCCAACATGACTCACACACATTTAAAAATTCATAAATACACCTAAGCCTCTGCTCTTTTCTGCTCCAAAGGGTAAACTTTGATTTCGCCTCAAAAACGCTCCTGACAAAATAACATATCACAGCATCAAAACACTATAAAGAAAGTCTATTTTTGCAATTTTCCCCATTCCCCCTACTTCTCTGTTCCAGATCGATTTGTTTCTTTGAAGACGGATTGTGAGAAGAAAACAGAACGGCTCAATCCATCATTCTGTCTGCCTGAGGCCCTGTGCCATAAACAATACATTACTGGTGGTATCTGAAAGCACCCGTAGGAGCCCGGCACAGTTCAAAGCCATAACCACAAACAAACAGAATGGAACCACACAATGTATTTTGGATAATTCATACTGCTATCCGCCTCTGTTCGCGCTTCCTCTGCTTCACACCACTTAGGATCACACTGAAGTAGCATTTAGCACTTGTATTTATCTGACACTCTTAACGCGGAACAAGAGGAGACTTAGTCAGCATTCATGATTCCCCGAGCAGCCGAAATAAGCGGCTGGGCCTCTGTTCCATCACAGAAGAGACGAGGGAACTCTGCAGAACAAAATCAGGACAGATGAAAAGTGGAGGATTACAGTTTCACAGATGTTTACGCTCTGACATCGAGAGGAAAACAGGAATCTAGGCAGTGAGATGGGACTCAGAAATGCTGCATGAAAATGAGTGTTCAAAATGTTCAACATCTTTGTGATATTAAGCTTTAGTGTGTAACGTTTTGATATTAATGAACGTCCATTACATTCAAGCCGTTGCCAAATTAGTTGCTACTAAGCTAATTAAGACTTTCAGCTCCACACAACTCTCTCTGTAGTTCTCAGTGTGACTATGTTCAGAAGATTGTGGCGTCCGTTGACTTTCCCGCGCAGAACATCAAATGAAGATAATGACCTCTTCTGAAGAGTCCATCATGTTTTTTAATCCTCTGTGGCTACTAGCAACTGTGTGGAGGAGGGTTGGGATGGCGCGTGATCACGTAAGGCTGTATCATGTGGATGTGCCGACAGTTTTATTGTCATTACTTAGAATTCCTCAGAGACAGAGAGGGGGGAGACAGAGAGTACCCACTATAGCTTTAAGATTAGGCGTCATTTTCATATCCTTATTTGTCTTAAAGATGAACACTCCTTCTGCATCTAGTCCCTTAATCTGTTTTTGTTTGTGCTGTTTTACTGATAGTTGTAGGTTAAAATAAGGCTTATGTTGACCTGGATTAACCTCATCAGTGTATTTAAACAAAATGTTCTGGCGATATTGTATATTTTTTGTATTGTCCACAAAACCCATGAAAAGAACAAAACTGACTGTAGCTTTCGGCCTCCAAGTCAAAATACAAAAGAGACATAGTTATAATAAAACATAGCTGTTGAGTGATTCTTTTGATGGATTTGTGGATTCAATGTTACTGAACTCAGAAGAGTTATTACCTGCTGACAACGTCTGGAATATACAACATTATTATGAAGGATCAACTGTCAACTACTGAGAGTGGATGTGCTCTACAGTGACTTTATGAATATTCAGATTTCTCTTCAATAACACATTTCATTTGTTATAATGGATGCAGTAGCTGTGCAAATGATTTATTATGTGTGCACATTTTATATTAATTTGTACTGTAATTTGTTTATGCAGTTGAAGTGCAGAGTTGGTACTCTTTTGTACACAAACATTATGTCATCCTTATGTATATTTTATCTTGGGTCCTTATTGTTAATTGATAAGACTGTAGAGGTATATTACTGGGAGCAAAACACTTCACAAGATTTTAACAATTCAAAACCAAGAAACATAGAACAGAATGAAAGACTGACCAAAAGGCAGAAGGAATATAAACAGAGAAATCATTTCCAAATATATTTATTGCAAAACAGAGCAAACAAAGGAAATGTTTGAGAAATATTTCTGCTCTCCTTCAGCAATGTTTTTTTTTCCAAACACAAACATGTCCTGAGACAAATATTTCTCTGACTCACCAAAAAAACACAATAAAACCTGTTTGGTTTGCTCTAATAGAACAGCTGTCTGCTTCTTCTTCAGGTTGATGAAATTACAATGGAATTCATTTTTTTCAGATTAAGAACATTTGCTCATGTTGGCAGGTATATCTTTCTCATGCAAATATCAGGAGGTATCTTTGCTAAAGAGACTAAAATGAGACATGTCCTCATTTAAACTCAGGTCTTGCTGCAACATCCGAAACTAAATATATTTAAATTATTTGCAGCAGCATTATTTTTTCCGCATTCCAAGTGGAAAACATTATTTTCAGACTCAAAACTGCCTTTACTTTAAAGAGAGGCACAACACCAAAAACTGTTTCCAGACATTTAAAAAAAAAAACTTAAAAAAAACGCCTGCTCCTTGTCATGACCAGCCAAAGCCTCACACCTATAAAAAAAATAATTCAGATTTACAGCCCAAGAGATGTGACAACAGTTCAGCATCATTGTCTCCACAGCACGTTACCAAACTAATGGTTTGGCGCTTTAAGTGAAATCTGTGCTAGAAAAGTGAGCCACACTGTCACGTCTCTCACAACAGTTAGCATTGATGAAAACAAAGGAGTCTCAGGGTAAAGGCTGGGGATCGGAGCCGGTCCACAGGCTCATTAACCAGCATCTATTCTGCTCTATTAGCTGTAATGGAAAAGCTCCCTGAACGTGGCGGCCCTGTTATTCTGTATTCCCAGAGACAAAAAGGCAACACTTTTCACACTTGCACACACATACGGATCCCTCGAGGGCTCCTTGGCCTGGTGAGCTGGAGGGCCATTAGAGCGTTGTTAATAGCAACGAAGGTTAGTCATGGCGTCAGAGATAGTAACTGAGTATGACAATGCTGGTGCTTGCCATTCCCTTGACATACAAACAAAAAAGATGTCTGCTTCTCTGTCACCAAGACAAAAAAAATATCCCTCTGCTTTCAAAGCCCTGAGCTGACAAATCTATTTGATTCAAACACCCACGATGTGTTTACTTTCAACCAACAGGCAACGTGGTTCCAGAGGCAGAAATAGTTTGCAGTTGGCGTTTTCTTTGACAAAGGCTTTCATCGCCAAAGTGCAGGAGCTGACAAGTGTAGACCGTCAAGGAGGAGATAAGAGAGGGCCTCT
This sequence comes from Gymnocephalus cernua, assembly GCA_023631565.1. NCBI lineage: Eukaryota > Metazoa > Chordata > Actinopteri > Perciformes > Percidae > Gymnocephalus > Gymnocephalus cernua. The sequence continues at coordinate 5,744,538 of CM042437.1, read as the reverse complement.
AGAAATCATGGCACAAATGCACACACGGTGTATTCAGTCACTTGTATAGACACACAATGCCTCCATGGAAAGACAAGTGTTACAATGCTAAGCTAACCTAGGCTCGTATAACACTAGTTTCACATTGCCAGACCTTCCTGCACAGCGCTGTGGAGGAGGTTCTGGTTAGTCCACACAGCTTATTTAACCATAACTTAAACTTGCACTACCAATCTTTTAATGATATTTTTTGTGTTTCTATGTATCTTCATTGTTATTAAATCATATTCTTATGGGTGACTTTTGTTGTCTTGTAGTGCGTTCCATTGACCTCAGAACTCGGGAGCCCGAGCTGTAAATGACGTCACACCCGAGTTGAATACGTTTCATTTACAAGTCGGATTTTCATTGTTTTCATTAGCTCTAACCAGGTTAGCCACTGTTAGCAATACTCATTGATAACAACGCATTACGCCGTTTTTTGTGCATACAAACAGCGTAACATGTCCACAGACAGAAGTTGAACATGTCTGTGTGAACGACTGATTTAGTGCGACACAAATGAGACAGAAGTGCTTATAACTTTATGTTACTACAGATTTCACAATTGTTGATACAGGGGGCAGCCATGTTGGATTTTGAACTCGGATCCAAGCTCAGGGGGCATGTTTCCGACTTTGACCTCCAAAAATCTGAGTTCCGAGTACAAATGGAACGTACTATTGGTCTGGACGATGGGTGCTTTCATGTAGTCAGTGAGCACATGTGATATGTGATTGAAAGGGTCATTTGGTAAAAGGCTGAGAGGTGTGACTGATGGACTGAACAGTATGTTGGACTCAGAGAGCGGATGAACAGACAGAACAATCAGCTTTTTGTCCTCTTCATTACACTCCTCTTGGGCGTTTTTCTTACTTTCTGGCTCACAGCTTCATCTTGATGCTGTCTGATTTTTCTTAGTAAGTTCAAACAATCTGTCATTGTGGTTTGTTGTTATAGTTGAAGTCAGGGTTCGAACACAGGTGACGTGTTTTGAGTTTCACTTTCTTGGCCTTTGGGTCCTTTTTACATGGCTTGAAATAAAACACATACAAACATTAACCATTATATGGGAGGACATAATATTGACTACAGTATATGTTTTAAAGGGTTAATTAACCCACATTTTCATATAGGGTCACAGAGACTACTGTACTTTCTACAAAACAAATAAATGTTCAAAGCAAAGTTTGAGGGCATCTGGAGTGACCGAGACACTGTTTTTCAAATGTCATTTTCATCTTTTCACAAACAAAACAAACAAAATCCCATTCATCTTTGATGGGGTGGAGGTAGAGAAATTGACGACATTTTGTCGCCACAGTGTGATGAATACATGTAGCAGACACATTTAGACACATTCTCAAACTCAATCCATGTAATACATTTTAGGTCTTCACCTCTCATCGCCCGTCTTTTTATTTTTCTTATTAACAGCATAACTGACTAAACTGGTGTTACTGACATTACAGCTTTGCAATTTTTTATTATTTTTTAAAATCGATCCTATTGGGAAGACACAGGTGAAATAACAAGTGAATTTGACTTGAGGCTTTTTTATTTACACTATGCTATTTTATTTTATTTATGATGTGTTTCTAAAGTTTGTGCTAGTCGTCCAGGTTGCCCCTTTCCTTTTCTATTCTCCCTGTTGTTGTCTGTACACCGTCAGTGCAGACGGAGAAATCAAGATTCATGTCTTCTAGCTTCAGGAGAAAGTCATTTATTCTTGTAAAATGTGAAAAACAACTCCCAACAGATTGAAAATTGCCTGAGCTCAGTAATCCATCCCACCAAACATGAAGTGCTAATTTGTTTTCATGAAAGTTTCTGTCTCATCATTATTTACCCGGGGCCCATGTTGAGCTTTTTCACATCAGTGTAGATTAAATAATGCTCTGCTTATTACCAGTCACCTGAAACCCACGGGGGGAAATGAAGGAATAATCCCTGAAACCGTACAAACGTTCACATTCATGCCCCCATAATAAGCTCAGACAGAGGAGAGAGCGTGAGGTTCGTTTCTTCAAAACAACACTATCTGCTGGTAAGACTCTTGTTCACATTAACTTGCTTTTTTTATTTAACCCTGTAAGAGCCATATTGGATCCCTCAAGCTAATTCAGCTATAAGGAGGATTATTTCAAAGTGCATTGTGTGCAGAAGGCTCAATGCTAAGGTTGGCAGACAAAAGATGGCCGACCTGCCTGAAGACAGGCTACTACCTGATCAGCCACCCTTTACCAATGTGGGGGTTGACTTCTTCGGGCCATTTCAGATTAAACGTGGAAGGAGCCTTGTTAAACGATATGGTGTGATTTTCACTTGTCTCACAGTAAGAGCTGTGCACCTTGAGATTGCTCACAGCTTGGATACAGACTCCTTCATCAACACCACACGCAGGTTTATATGCAGAAGAGGACAAGTAAAAATGATACGCTCAGACAATGGAACGAACTTTGTCGCAGCGGAAAAGGAACTGCATAAAGCATTGGAAAACCTGGATCAGACAAAAATAGAGAACACCATGACAGAAAAGGGTATCAAGTGGATTTTCAATACCCCGGCAGCCTCACATCAAGCTGGTGTATGGGAAAGGCAAATCCGCACCGTAAGGAAAGTATTGAAGTCCATGTTACAGCGACAGACTCTAGATGATGAAGGACTCCAAACCGTCATGTGCGAAGTTGAGGCCATCATCAATAGCAGGCCGATAACCCACTCATCAGATGACGCTAATGATGTCGAAGCCTTAACACCTAATCACCTGTTGCTTATGAGAACACAACCCAATATCCCACCAGGAGTCTTTGACAAAGACGATCAGTATGCACTACGTTGATGGAGACAGATCCAGTATATAGCCAATCTCTTTTGGACAAGATGGACAAGAGAATATTTGCCACTCCTTCAGGAGAGACAAAAGTGTCTCACACCACAGAGGAACTTCACACCAGGAGATATTGTACTGATAATGGATGATTCTGCCCCTTGCAACTCCTGGAGTATGGGTCGAGTGATAAAGACATTACCAGATTCCAGTGGTACAGTGAGACGAGTCAGTGTGCAGACTAAGACTAACATGGACAGACCTATAAACAAACTGTGCCTGCTGAAACATGCAATGTGAACACTTTGAGAATGTTAACAGTTTACGTATATAGTTTTATATTGCATAGTGTACATATCAGTAACAGTATAACTGATATTCTGTAGAATGTTATATGACTCATGTTTGATAATATTTGATAATTGTTCTGCATTTAGCATAAACAATTAGTTGCTGGAAATGTAAGAGCCATATTGATACTTGTAAAGTTTTAGTAGTTTTCCTTTAAAACATTGTGTAATGCTCTTTTAAGTATACAGGTGATTACATCACCGCCCCCTAGGCAGACTAGGTTAAGCAGCCCACGGAGCTACACAGTTTTTTGACCATACAATAGATAAGACTGTTTGTTTGTTTTTACCTTTTTAGTAAAGTTTTTTTATGAACAGAAGTTACTGCCTCCGAAGATTCTTGTGTGTCAAGCTTAAAAGCCAAGAGGACTGCTTAATAGTGGTGGTAAAGTGCATTGAGAAAAGATTGCCGCTACAAACCCTTGACATCTAGCCTGGAAATCCAGGCCCAAATCCGAAAGGATTAAGGGTCTGGCATTGATTAATGAAAGTCGAGGGGCGGCATTTGAAAATCTCACTGCACGCAATTGGATAACACTACAACCAATCACAACAATACACAGGGTGACGTATCCAGAGCCCCATACGCTTAGCTACCAGCGGAGCTAACTGGTAGATTAAACTGTCGTTATCTGTTTAGCTCGCCTCTGGCCCGCCTTTATGAGATACACTGATGTGATTGGTGCAGCTCAGCTACAAGGGCATAGTTAATGAGCATCATTACTCGATGCCAGAGTGACTCGCTGAGCAAATTGAAATTGTGCTCTTGCGAGAACTCTGGATTTCCAGGGTACTTTACATCCAGTTGTTGTTCCCCTCTTAGTTACCCTAAAGTATCTTTAAAGGTGCTTTCACACCGGTTGCTGCCGCCTCCCACGTTTCCAGCGGTAACATGGCAGCTATTGGTGGCTGCCACCTGAGTTGATGATCGTTGAACTTTTTTTGACTTGCCATGTAACCATGGCAGCTACAGAAACTATGTGAAAGGAAAGTTCCTCGTTAGGTAATTTCACTGGTTTCTGAGACTTTTTAAGCATAAAATGTCTTTGAGCAACCTCAGCTTCAAAGTTTGATAATCTGATCTGGGCTTTCTGTGCTTTCTTTCTGCAAGATCAATACTTCTCTTATTCCCGTTTCATCACAGTTGTGGTTTGCAGCTTTGGACAGCATTGTCTAGCGAAGCTGTTTTTCTGACAAAGCATTCCGTTAGAAGCGCTGATTACCGTGTGTAACATGTTTACATTTTCTTCCAAAATCTACACAATGTAATGCTAATTGAACATTTCATTCCAGCCCTGCAATTGTAGTCTGGGTCTTGTAAAGTAGCACTTGTTGTGAGCTAATTGTTGCCTATTGGGAAATGTAAAAAAAGTCTAATTGAATGAGTTTAGAAGGGGCTCATTTCACATATTCAGTTAAAACCAATCTATCCTCACCGCTGGAAACTGATTATTTCAGAGAAACTCTTTTGCCAAGTTGACACACACACACACACACACAAGCGCATGCACGGACACACACACACACACACACACACACACACGCATGCACGGACGCACACACACACACACACACACACACACACACACACACACACACACACACACACACACACTACGACTTTATGTGTGTGTCTGTGTTTCATAATAGCCTATTAGTGTACAGTAAAAACACAAATTAGTTGAGATGGAGAAACAGACCCACTGGGGTTCAGAGCTAATATGCAGTCATAACGCACACACAGAGACACACACTCTTATAGAGTGTGTCAATAAAGATGTTTAATTGACATATAACTGAGTCTTTGCACAGCAACATTTACTTTTTTTTCTTGAGCGCTTCTCTGTGTTTGTATGTGTGTGTCTGTAGGATGACAGTATATCTTTTGGATGCATATGTGAGTTTGTGCAGTCTGCATTTGTATGTGTGTGTAACTGTGTGTCCCACAGAGTAATAAAGGATGCTGAAAGGAAAAAATGCAAAATAAGAGAGGGAAAACAAATTTGACAGATGTTCTTTGGCCTTTTGCATTGCCGAGAGACAGAAAGAGAGACAGGAGATGGAGAGAGGAGAGAGGTCACAGAAATAATGAATTGCTCTTTTTCACTCCTCAGAGTGAAAATAAGACATGATTATACGCCTCTCCTTTAAACACAGGTATTGGAAAAAAAGCAGAGAGCAAAGAAGTGTCATCAGAGTAATTTTGGGATTAAATTGCAGAGAGCTGGAGGGAAGGTGGGGGAGGAGTGGGGAGTGTGTGTGTGTGTGTGTGTGTGGGGGGGGGGGGGGGGGGGTGATGGGGGGGGGGGGGGGGGGGCAGTTCCCTGACATTCCCACCAGAGTGAAGCTAAAAAAAGAGCTGCTGCTCGCAGAGGAGGCAGGTTTCAGTTTATGTGTTTCAAAGTCACTGCTGCTGTCTACATGCATATGTTGCTCTCAGATAACAGCTGGAATGCCTCCATCTGCAATTGTAGTCTGGGGGCCTGCAGAGAAGACAGAAATGTCAGCAGGGCTCGACAGCAAATTGCCAGAGCAGCTTTTTCCAAATTGTGCGTGTGGTTGATATTTTTACTGTTGTGTGTGCTTCTAGAGAGTTTGTTTGGATTTATTTGGTGGTTATTTGTGTGTGTGTGTGTGTGTGTGTGTGTGTGTGTGTGTGTGTGTGTGTGTGTGTGTGTGTGTGTGTGTGTGTGTGTGTGTGTGTGTGTGTGTGTGTGTGTGTGTGTGTGTGTGTGTGTGTTTACATTTGTTGTGTAAGATAGCAGTGTTGAGTGGATATATTTGATTGATTTGGGACAACTGTCCAACAAAAATGCTATTAGCCTTAGCTCTGTCAAAAGACATAACTCCATTCTTTGGCGCACTCTAGTGGTAGTAACCAGTCTCCATTGTTTTTAACCTATTAACTGATTACAGGGCAGTGCAACAAGCAGCTATCTAGCTAATGTAAGTCTAATATCCACTCTCCTGTTAAGCTCTGTTTTGCTCTGCACCAACTCCAGAGTGAAATGTCCGGATCTTACACTTCTAAATGCTCCACTGTTTTCACCAGTTACTCGCTAACTTTGTCTGTCTGCCACTTGTGCTGAGAAGGTAGCGTGCAGTTGGTTTGTATGTCTTTTTTACTCAAAACTGCTGGAAACACCACTGATAAGATAAGATAACACTTTATTGTCTGTTCCCACAGAATTTTTTCTTGCATCGTCTCCAAAAACTAACAGATAACATTAAAAACACAAACATAAAAAACATCTGTATGGTCACCCAACAAACATCTGACACACCTTTCTGTTATTCCGCGCACACATACACAACACACACATACACAACACACACACACACACACACACACACACACATACACACATACACAACACACACATACACACACATACACATATGAATAAATGAACCAAAACAGTGAAGTTGCAGGCCGTAAAACCAAAATTATACATTAAAAGACGCTAAAACAATGCTCTGTCATCACTTTAAAGTGTTGGTAAATAGCCTGCTAGCTACAATTATTAGTGTGGACCAAGGATTACTGCAGAAGTTAAACTTTGGCAGGGATTTCTGTATAATCTCCAGCACTTTCTCCAGAACGTTTCCACAAATGCTGTTTGCCGCAGAGAAAGATGTTAAAAATAATAAAGAAAAAGGTTTGACAGCTCAATTTGTCTTTGACGGCTGCCTGCACCTACGGACCTGTGCTGGTCTCCTGCAGCCACAAATGATCACTGTGCAATGCAATACTTGTGGAAGGCCATCCCATTGCTCGGATATTGTACTCCACATTCTAATGCTTTTCAGTGTTTTGTTTTGTTTCTCAACCATAATTCCATAAAAGTGCATGATCAGAAGAATAAATGTAATGTGTATTTAAGATGATGAAACCACTTGTTGTTGCCAATTCTGCCAATTCTTCCAGAACAGCTTCTATTTGTTTTCTGCTAGAAACTGAGTGGACAACGCAGGATGAGTCCAGAGAAAGTGTATTTTATTGTATGTTATTGCTGACCTGATGCTTGCAGACAGAGCCAGTGTGAGAGTGAGACATTTAGCACATAACTGCACAAAATTGTATATCTGATATAAATCATGCATCTCTAAGTCAGTGGGGGCATTCTAAAACAAGAAAACAAATTTATGGTAACTCTGTGGGTTAGCACTTTGGCAAACTCAAACTCCAGGTGAGAAACTGATTGAATCATTGAGAGGAAGCCTCTCCAAACAGTTCAAGAAAGAAGCAGAGCATCCAAAATAGAGGATTGCTGCTGTGAAAATAATTCAGTTTGACTTTGTACAAACTCTCTCCCCAACACAAGTAATGAAGTCTCTTACGCTGTCATTTAGACTCATTTAAAACATATCGATAATCTTGTCATGTCACAACCCAGCAGCAGTGACTCACCTACTTAACTTTGGGGTCGCAAACTCTTGCCCAAAAGCCAACCATATTGAAAAACGATCTCTCCTTGTTTGCGAAATTGCCTAGAATTCGCATCGATTTTGTGAGGCGTTTGCTGTTGACTGATCAAGTAGAGATTAAAGGCCTTGCTGAGTGGCACAGCGTCTCGTTGTCTCCACTCCCATCTCTCTGCGGCTCTCTTCTATAGCCCCTCAGTTTCTCCATCTCTCTCCACAAAACATCCATTGTCATCACAAAGGTCAGATCCCTAAGACAGCTGAGTGTGATGAGATAGAACAGGACACACACACACAAACACACACAAAGTAGAAGAGGTCTTATTTCATTTCTCAGCATAAGGAACATAATGATAGGGGAGAATTAAGACATATCTCTCACTCTGTTTTTATTTCTTTGTCTGTCTTCCTAGAGCTGTTTTTGACCTTACCAACACACTGTGTGTGTGTGTGTGTGTGTGTGTGTGTGTGTGTGTGTGTGTGTGTGTGTGTGTGTGTGTGTGTGTGTGTGTGTGTGTGTGTGTGTGTGTGTGCGCATCCATCCTCTCAGTCCTCTCAGTCCTCTGCTATTACCACTAACTGATCCAGGCCACAGTAGTTCAGGTATTGATTTTTCTGCTTGTTCGTTCGGTCTTTCTGTCCCCTCTAAACCACTCCCTTGAGAGGGTGTGAGTGTGTGTGCTCTAATACATTTGATCTTTTTGGTGGATCAATTTCACTATAAGAGAGTGTTCTAGTTAGATGCTCAACTGCATTTTGTTTTAAACCGGTACCTACTTTGTGCAATAACAATAAAGTTAATTTCAAGTCCATTTATGTCAAAGAGGGTCCTCACCGTGTTTAGAAAGTGCATGTGTGATCACACCTGCATGACTGCATTGTCTAACTGTTGCACTGCCAACAGCTAACGACAGTGACACTTTTAGTCAGTAATCTTGATCTTACTTTTGTTGAGTGTTTGTGTGGATTCAGAAGGCACTTGTTGATATAATTGCTCCTTAATATGTCCTTAGATTTGTGAAGGGGGCAATATAAAAGTTATTTGTTATTAATATGTGTGTATGCAGTCAATGTGCACATTATTGTTGTGTTAAAATGGCATTGAAATCACAAGAACTGCAAGAGGTGTGTGGTGTGTTTAGGAGGAAGAGAGAGAAGAGTAAAAGAGAGAGAAAGAGGGTGAGGAAGTGGGGGAAGATAGAGTGTTGTAGACAAAGAGACATGGAGGACAAGTATGTATTTGATGGCATGAATGTGTGTGAAAAATAAATATATACTAAACTGTAATGACACGAAATTTCCACAAGATAGCGGCAGAGGATTGTGTAAAGTTTTTTTCAGTCAAGGTCGTTGTCAGTATGTAAACACAGCAAATATGCTTTCAATATCATTAAATGTTGGGTTATATTATATCAATTATTAATGCATTCAAAGACCCATGCCTTCCTCCTCAAAGTCTTTTCACCTGACAGGATGATAGTAAAAATACATTTTATTTTCTATTACGTCTTTTTTTTTTAAATACTTTTTTGCAGGTCCATGAATTGACCATTAAAATCGTTTTCCATTAACACCAGAACAACACGCAAGAGAATATGAACTGATTTGTAATACAGAGTATTTATTATAGTATGGAATTCTTAAATGTAGTACCTTTGATGTCCTCTGGACGGCAGGTAAGGGCCCGCGGACCTAGCTAGCTACTCTGTTGATCACGTGAGGAGAAGAAGAAGCTTCAATGTGAGTGGAGGGAATTTTTTTTAAACCTGAAGTGTAAACAACCAGAAGTTCGTAACGTTTTGAGTTAATGTAGCATATTGTCGACGTTATTCAATCGACTGACTATTTCACAAGGCAAAACGAAAAGTAGTTAGCTAACTGTTGAACGAAAGGTAGGCTACTGTCTCTGTCAAGTGTTTTAACGGAACATGTACCTAAGTTAAGTTAGTAAAACGTCAAAACAAACAGCACAGTTTAAGACATCATACAATGGGTGTAGCTAGTACAGTTGGAAAATTAGCTAGGCGCTAGCTAATGCTGCGTTCCAGGCAACCCGTAACTCGTGTTTTCACAACCTTCTACCCGTGAAAGTGCCCTGGAACGCCAGTCCAACCCGTAACTTACTACTCGTGAACTCGTACCTGATCGTTACTCCCAGTTACAGTTTTTGACGTCACACACACATAAACAACAATGGCGACCCCCTGTTGATGCTGTACAGACGCCGGTGAAATAGAAATAAATAGACATAAATATGCAACGTAAAGTAATTCCGCACATTGTAATCAAAACAATACACACACAAGTGTGTACTACTACAGGTTATGTTTATTAAAAAGCCCAATATATGTCGCTGACTAGAAATCGCTAGTATCAGCTAGCACTAGCTAACGTCAACGTTAGGTAGCCGCTAGCTAACGTCAGCGCAGCCACTAGCTAACGTCAACGTCAGCGTAGCCAATAGCTAACGTTAACGTTAGGTAGCCCAACCTGAACCCTGGAACGCTACCAAGTCGTGAGTCGTGGCTTGAAGTCGTAATTTACGGGCTAAAAATTGTGTCTGGAACGCAGCATTATTCAGCACACAACGCAGTTTCAATTGGCGTAGTTTTTCTTCTATTCCAGTGTAAATTTAATTGGTGGTAACATAAGCAAAGAGTTACCTACGTTACAAATTAACAATACCCGTAACGTTAACGTTAGCTAGCTAGTAGCTAACGTCAACTCGGTTCAACGGTTGTATTATAAACGTTGGAAATTACTATGCCAACGTTAAGTGGTTTGTATTTGTAAACGTTTTCTTTTAGGCTTTGATAGACCTTTTCCACGGCAGACATGTTGACATGTCATAGTAGGAAAAACACAGGTGTATCATAACCATTAATGATGGTGATGGCTGCTTTCCACTTAGGAGATGCCCTGGTATTGTGCATGCTGACTCACTTACTGGGACACTTGATGGAATTGAGCCATCCTTAAGGTTATCAATTTCAGCTGTGCTTTTCCTACTATGACAAGTCAAAATGTCTGCTTTGAAAAAGGTCCATTCGGTCTGCACGAGGTAGTTAACAAGACAAATGCAAAATCAGTTTTTTTTTTAAATGGAGTTTGATGTGGTGAAAACCAAACTGCGATAAAGTTGCACCACCACAGTTTATTTGGGAAGTAAATATTGTTTAATTCAAATGTTGTCATATGTAGTGCATTAAAAATACATATTCAATAATAATTAATTTTGGTATTGCATTTGTTACACATGCGTGCCACTCACACCGTTTTCATTTCATGTACACATGATTGGACAGGAGGAGACATTTTTCTAATTTCTATCTTGATATACACACCTGCATGCTTGTCAAATGTTTGACTGAAACAACCCTCACTAATTCTTGCTCTGTTCCTCCTCCTTGCTTTGTTTTAGGAAAGTAATGAGTGGAGAGGAATCCAGCAGAGGCTCATGGAGTGGAGGATGGAGGGGACGAGGAAGCGGTAGTAGTAGTAGTGGATGGAGGGGAGGAGGAGGAAGTGGTGGTGGAGGAGGATGGAGAGGAGGTGGGAGGGGAGGAGGAGGAGAAGGAGGAGGAAGTGGTTGGGGTAGTGGAGGAGGTGGGAGGGGAGGAGGAAGTGGTAGTAGAGGAGGATGGAGAGGAGGTGAGAGGGGAGGAGGAGGAGGAAGTGGTTGTGGTAGTGGAGGAGGATGGAGAGGAGGTGGGAGGGGAGGATGGAGAAGTAGACCATGGAGAGGAGGAACCACAGGTGGAGGAGGGTGGAGAGGAGGTGGTGGCGGCGGAGGAGGAGGATCAGGAAACAATACTCTCAGCAGCCAGAGAGGTGAGTTTGATTTGCTTTTCCATTTAACATATTCAGTAATCATCTTTTAGGATTATAATGTATTTTATATATAAAAATAAATTCCTTTTTTTGTAGAGTGTTAAACAAGATGCTCTAGTTCGCTGCATAATAAGAAGATGTGGGAGAAAAACACAAAATGAGCAGAAGACAAATTAAATACTAGCATCTAATGTTTTTTTTTAAAATGAAATTGTGCATGAAAAGCTGTTACAATATGTGTCATAATTTACAATCCTGCTTTACAAAAACTGCCTGTCTGCCTCTTTAGTCCTTTGTCAGGCTACTCTAGATATATCCTGTCCGTACAAAGGATGGGCTCTCTACTTCACAGAAGGTGCGTGTGTTTTTTTAAAGCTCTGTTTCACATGATGATAATGCATGTTGTAGACACATATAATGGTCATGATCATTTAGCCTTTTCTGTGTCGTGATATACATATGTCTTAATATGTCTTTTTATGTGCAGGCTTCATAGAGAGCTCACCTAGTGTGGAGAAGATCAAAGTGTTTGAGAAATATTTCACTTCCAAGATTGATCTGTATGACAAGGTCAGTCTGTCTGCTTGTGTTACTTTCTGTTTAATAAACTGGCAATTAGGTTAACATTTTTCAATATAGTCTATCTATCTGTCTGTCTCTATTATATGCATTTCTTTTGCAGAGGAAAACATTTTTCAATAAAAAAGTTTCCACTTTTTGTTGTGCTTTTATAAATGTTTGCTATGTCAGTTAAAAGGCGAATTACTGTTTGTTTGTGCACAGGATGAGATTGAGCGTCAGGGCAGTGTTCTTGTAGATTATGCGGACTTGACTGGAGACAAAACCGTACGTGAAGCGCTTCCTGATCTCATCACAGAGCTGAAGGAGCAGCCAGAGGTGATACTCAACTGTTTGGGAGTGGCCATTCACCAGGTACAAACACACAGTCGCTACTACACACACATGATGTAATTTGCAAGTTATGTAATTTATACTACTCTAAGCCTTTTAATGAATGAATAGTACATGTTACGTGTGTTTCCCAGGTGTTGACTATAGATTTGGAGAAACAAGTTGCTGAACTGCAAGAGGAAGAGCTTCCTGTCGCTACACCAATCATCAACATCCCTCGCATTAGCGCGAGGTAATGCACACAGTGAGGCACAATCAGTTGTTTGCTTGATACCTGTACAACTGCCAACCATGAAGGAAGGTTGCTTTATTTGTGTGGATCATCAACAGGCTGTATAACTATGAACCGCTGACTGCGTTGCGGACGTTACGTGCCAGTGTGTTTGGACGGATGGTGTGTGTAAGGGGAACAGTGGTCAGAGTGAGCAATATCAGACCTCTGTGTACCAGGATGGCCTTCAGGTGCCTGGGCTGCATGCACACACAGTCACTGCCACTGCAGCATGGGAAATATGCTACACCTACCAAGGTATTTACACTATTTTCCTGCAACATCTTTACTCTTTCCAACTTTGTTTTCACAAGTATTACTGTATATATGTGTTTGTGTGTGTATATATGTATGTGTGTATATATATATATATATATATATATATATATATATATATATATATATATATATATATATATATAATATACATACACACAATTTTCCTTCAGCATAGCCATCTTTGACATCATTATTTAGATTTACTGATTCATTTTACACTTTTAATGTGTGTATACTCTGTCTTTTATCACCTAGTGTATCCAGCCGGACTGCCGCAGTCGTACCTTCGCCCCCAACAGGAGTTCCCCTTTTACTCATACTGTAGACTGGCAGATCATTAAGTAAGTATATCATGTGCCTATTTATACAATTGAACGATCAGCAGTGAAAAACGACACGTGGTGAACTGAAATCCTTGTTCCAGTTGTTGGTTAAAGAATGTAATGTATTGGCTCCAGCAGTGGTATTGGAAAGAGGTTTTGAAGTTATGCTTTCTGATTATAAGTAAGAGGAGGCACTATTTAAATTTAGGACGGCTGCTTACCTGAAAACTGCAAAAATCTTAACTTTAACCTCAGTGGCACACAATGTTGTTGTGGCAGGTTATCTCTGCTAAAAAGGGGAATATTGTGAGAAGGTCCCAGCTTTTCTCAGAAAATATTCTAATGCAAAAAAAAAAAAAAAAAGCGGTGCCTCCCCAACCCTGAGTCACCATTTACAAACTGCATTTGAAATTATTTTTTTTTGTGCTACTTCAGGGTGCAGGAGTTGATGGGTGGAGAGCAGAGGGAGACTGGACGGATCCCGCGCACCGTGGAGTGTCAACTGACATCCGACCTCTGTGACAGCTGCGTCCCTGGAGACACAGTCACAGTGACAGGGATAGTTCGAGTTACCAGCGATGGTACACACACACACACACACACACACACTCTCTCTCTCTCTCTCTCTCTCTCTCTCTCTCTCTCTCTCTCTCTCTCTCTCTCTCTCTCTCTCTCTCTCTCTCTCTCTCTCTCTCTCTCTCTCTCTCTCTCTCTCTCTCTCTCTCACCAGGGTGGGAGGTGAAGTTTGGAGTATGTTTTTGCCGTTTACTGGTACTTAGTTAAATGTAAAAATTTAGTAACTATATTTGTATATGTACAGTATACACTATAAGCCTACCACAATTGTGGAAGGAGGAAATGAATAAGATGTTCTCTCCTGCCTTCTCAACCACTGTCACAGTGGCCCCAAATAAAGCACACACAGAACACGTATTATTTTTTCTATGCAGGTAGTTCCCGGGGGAATAAGGATCAGTGCATGTTCCTCCTCTACCTTGAAGCCATTTCCGTCAGCAATACTAAAGGTACTGAAGCTTGTATATTTTGACTAAAATTATGCTGAGCACTTAATGTAATACAACAGAGCAATGCTTTTTGCTTTTAATGTGTAGGTAAGCAGTCCAAGTCAGGTCAGGGGTCACTTGAAGATCGTTCTGGGGGGGAGGAGTTCAGTCTGAAGGAGTTGTATGCCATCCAGGAGATCCAGTCCCAGCCTGACCTTCTCAGACTTATAGTACAGTAAGATATTTATTACCTACAATATAGCCCTATTTGCACGGGATTAGTGTTACCTGGTGACTTCTAGTCATTTGTAAAAGTTACGGAGGTTGTCTTGTGATCTTAATCCCGTGCAAATCAGCCATGTCTGTAATTTGGCGGGGTCGTATATTTTTTTTAGTTTCCTGTGCGCCTTGTAATCCCTTTCGCGAAGACGGATATGTTATCACGGGGGGCTGCGGATGGCGCCTTCCATGACCAACCTAGTCTGGACCAATGCCCAGCCGGAGACCTCTGGCCTGCTGCTTCATCGCAGGCCAAGGGCTGACGGTGAGGCTGTGTGGGTGCTGCCGGGGCAGGGATGATTGGGTATGCGCCTCTGGTAACCTCTACCGGGCATGGCCCAAAAAGATACGAACCCACATAACAACAACTTGTAGTTTTCATACATCCAAACCACAGAGTTTGAACAACATGGGCGTTGTGGGACAAGTTTATTTTCTTTTCTAGGGCTGCATAGTTTATTGTTTATTCATTGTCCTCCTGATGTCAACTTGCACAACACCGCATCGTGAAAGACTGCGATTGATTGCACTTTGAGTATAGTAACATCGTATTACATCATTTTGTATTTCTATTTGGCCAAAATGGCCACTGTCTAGATAATCAAACATTATGATGTAGCTAACAAAATGACTTCTCAAGCCAAACATGTTTTGCCCCAACTAGTCTTAGGGATCTTGGAATTTATCTTGCTGTTTTTCATTCATCCAACAGTTTTGGTTGGTGTTATGCATTTCAGCCACACATGGCTGCTACTGTGTGTGTGTAGACTTTTAGTCCTCTTTAGTACTGTTTAAACACTGTGCTTTTAACTCAAACCAAGATATGTTACACTCTGATCTTCTCGTCTCTTTCAGGTCTTTGTGTCCTGTCATCTACGGCCACCTGGTGAGTTGTGCGGTCGAGAACACCAACAACATTTTCATCAGAGGTTACAAAGGGATACTTGGATGATTTGGTTGAAAACAGCATGTCATTCACACCTGGCAAACAGATAATTTTCTGTCATCTTTGTCAAGGCTAAGATCATGTGTTCTTGTGTGTCCCAAGCTGGTGAAAGCTGCTCTAGCGTTGGTGTTGTTTGGAGGCCGACAGAAACACACTGGCAAGAACAGCGTCCCAGTTAGAGGAGACCCACACATCCTGATGGTGGGAGACCCTGGACTGGGGAAGAGTCAGATGTTGCAGGTAACACAGAAAACATACTTTAATAGAGCAGGAATGTCTGGCAAAGATAAAGTGAACAGTAAAAAAATGTATTTTGTTACTCTTTACCTGAGGTTGTATTTTACATTTATTTCTGAAGCCGTAATATGTGAACCAGTTTCAGCGTGTATATGTAAACTTTGTGTGTGTGTGTGTGTGTGTGTGTGTGTGTGTGTGTGTGTGTGTGTGTGTGTGTGTGTGTGTGTGTGTGTGTGTGTGTGTAGGCAGTGTGTAATGTGGCTCCCAGAGGAATCTATGTATGTGGCAACAGCACAAGCACCACAGGTAAATTGTGTTAAAAGTACTACTCTCCTCCTTAAAGGTCCTATGACATGCTGCTTTTTGGATGCTTTTATATAGGCCTTATACTATATCTGAAGTCTCTTTCCCAAAATTCAGCCTTGGTGCAGAATTACAGCCACTACGAGCCAGTCCCACAATGAGCTTTCCTTAGGATGTGCCATTTCTGTGTCTGTAGCTTTATGTACTAATGAGGAGGAGAGAAGCGGGGCAAGGTGGAGGGTGGCCTTGACCAGCTTACCATGGGCTAAGCCGAGAAAGGGGAGGTAACCTTTCCCCTTATGACAACATAAAGGGAAGATTCCAGATTGGCCCATCTGAGCTTACTTTTTCTCAAAGGCAGAGCAGGATACCCAGGGCTCGGTTTACACCTATTGCCATTTCTAGCCACTAGGGGACCATAGGCAGGCTGGGGGAAATCATATTAATGTAAAAAAAAACTCCATAAAGTGACATTTTAATGCCATGGGATGGGACCTTTTAAGCTAAGGTGGTGATTACTCTCAGGGCAGTTTTCTAGATCTGTTGCAACATAATCAAATTGGGAATTTAATTTATTTTTTATTTTTATTTTTTTTAGGACTAACCGTGAGTTTATCTCGAGACGCTGGAACGGGGGATTTTGCTCTAGAGGCCGGAGCCTTGGTGCTGGCTGACCAAGGTAGGAAAGAAATTGGAAACATTGCTTTAAAAAGTGTATTTATACCTGTGTTATGTATAGATAATGTAAATTGATTTATTAGACAGTCCTTTAGTTTAATTCAGTGCAGCACTGCATCTTTGTTCCCCAGGTTTTAAAGGAACACGCCGACTTA
This sequence comes from Gymnocephalus cernua, assembly GCA_023631565.1. NCBI lineage: Eukaryota > Metazoa > Chordata > Actinopteri > Perciformes > Percidae > Gymnocephalus > Gymnocephalus cernua. The sequence goes on along the minus strand of CM042437.1, from coordinate 5,727,697 downwards.
TTGGGACATTAGCTTATTCACCGTAACCCCGACAGTTAGACAAGTCGATACATACCCTTCTCATCTCCATGCATGTCGTAACTCTCTCTGACGCCTCCACCGGTAGCTTAGCCTAGCACAGATCCTGGAGGTCCAACTAGCCTACTGCTCCGAATAAGTGAAAAAAATAACCCCAACATTTTCCTATTTACATGGTGTGATTTGTATAGTCACAGCGTGTACAAATAACAAGGTCACATGAGACACAGCCATCGTCTAACTGTATATAAACCGTGAACTTTATTCTCAGAAAGGCGAGTACTGCTACTCTGCTCTCGGCTTCTCAGGTGCTGCAAGCATATCACTCCACCCAAGTAGCAGAAGTAGCACTGCTTCGCCTTTCTGAGAATATAGTTCCCAGTATGTATACGGTTAGAAGATGGCTGTGTCTCATGTGACCTTGTTATTTGTACACGCTGTGACTATACAAATCACAACATCCACACATTATCTCTCTACCTGTTGGGGCTGCAAGCATGCAACACTTTGCAAATTCTTCTTATCCTTCTTATATTTAGAGAATGTGTGACATGCACCATGACATGTAAAAAACGCACTTGGCAATAAAGCCCTTTCTGATTCTGAAACTGCATGGAAAACATGTTGTTTTTTTCGTCCAATTGTCGCTCCTGCTTGTTTCTTTTCTTTTTTCTCTACCTTATTGTCTTCTTCTACTGGCCTCATTCTCTTGTCATTCTCTTTCTCTGTCTGTTCCCTTTAGGCCTGTGTTGCATTGATGAGTTTGATAAGTTGGGCAACCAGCAGCAGGCTCTGCTAGAAGCCATGGAGCAGCAGTCTGTGAGTCTGGCTAAGGCCGGAATAGTTTCCTCTCTGCCTGCCAGGACGTCAGTCGTAGCTGCTGCGAACCCCATTGGAGGACATTACAACAGAGGCAAGACTGTTTCTGAAAATCTGAAGTAAGTCAGCTCACAGTACATTGATTGTGGTTTTTAGTGACTGCTGTCGGATATTACTGTATATCTGTGTAAAAATACAAGTGGTTTAGTTATATTTACAGCTCTGCATTCTTGTCTTTAGAATGGGTTCAGCACTTCTCTCTCGATTCGACGTCGTCTTTCTACTCCTGGACATCCCAGATGAGTCACATGACCGCCACCTGTCAGAACACGTCATGGCAAACAGGGCAGGAAAAGGCAGAACCAGCAGCGCCATAGTTACCAGGGCTAACAGTGATTTAGAGACCTCCATCCTGCTAGAACACTCAGACATGCCGCTGTCTGAACGTTTGCAGGTAAATACAATGGACCGTACTGAAGGAGTACAGTATGATTCAAGATTAACTTTATTGCCCCACTGTCAAAAATAATTTGCATTCATGCAATATGTTTGTTTCTGTGTCAAGATCCCTGCAGGTGAAACTGTAGACCCCATTCCAGTATGTTTGTTAAGGAAGTATATCAGCTACGCTCGCCAGTATGTCCATCCCTTGCTCTCTCCTGAAGCAGCAAAGATACTTAAGGACTTCTACCTGTCACTGAGATCTCAGGCACACTCTGCTGATTCCACACCCATCACCACACGTCAACTCGAGTCTTTAATTAGACTAACTGAGGTAGGTTTCTGTATGTTTGGTGTATTCAGTGTGTTCACCCCAAAGCTGCATGCAATGGATTAAGATACTAGATAACATCTTTTGTTGTTTTTGCTATAGTTTCAGGCTCAACACTTTTATGTGTCTAAGAAAAGGAACCATTTTCCCAGTTGTGCCCCAGTACTTATGTGGTTAACTGTGCTTTTGTGCAGGCAAGAGCCAGGCTGGAGCTCAGAGAGATGGCTACACGCAGTGATGCTGAAGATGTGGTAGAAATCATGAAACACAGGTGACACTACAGGGGGCTTTGTGTGTATTAGGGCTGCAACCAAAAAAAGAGAGACAAATTGTCATCACAATTTTCTAACCCCCCAGGGTGATGTTGTTAAATTGCTTGTTTTGTCCGACCAACTCTCCAAAACATAAACATATTCAGTTTATTAAGACAAAAAAGCCAAAAATCCTCATTTCAGAAGCTCAAACCAGAGAATAGTTATCCTTTTTCTGTCAACAGATTGCCGACTAATTGTTTTAGCTTTGCTGTGTATTTGTCACTTACCTTACATTTAAAGATTTAAGGAGAGGATCTTGGATTTGCAGAGGTAACGATTCTCCATATGTTGCTCTCACCTGTGTTCTTGATATTCATTTGCTGCACAATATATAGAATTTGTTTTTAAAATTAGTGCACATAGAATACCCATTACAGAACTAATAACTGTGATCATGTCAAGTAACAAAGTGATTTCACTAAATTGTGTTTTTTTTTTTTGTAATTTTTGTTTTGCAGTCTGGCTGATACATATTCAGATGGGCTGGGCAATCTGGACTTTGAGCGCTCGCAGCTTGGATCAGGCATGAGTCAGCGCAGCGTTGCAAAAAGACTGGTCAACGCACTGCACATGCATGCTCAGAGGACCAATCAGAAGCAGTTTGACCTACAGATGCTTCGATCTATCGCCAACAAACTGAACATAAAGGTGAAACTGAAATACACATGCACTAGATTAACAGTACCAAATGAAAGGCACAAACACCCCCATGCTATTTTTACTAATCTAATCCGTGACTGGGACTGTCATCCAAATTTTGCAAATGAAGTAGAGCTCCTTCAGAACTAGGGTTGGGTATCATTTGGGTTTTTTCCGATACCGGTGCTAAATCGGTACTTTTAAAACGGTGCCGGTGCCTGAACCGATACTTTTTTAAAAAGTTTAAAAAAAAAAAAAAGAAGAAGAAACAAGAAGGATAGGCCTACTAAACAACAGTCGGTGACATTTAAGAACACAGTGTTTATTACTAAGGCCATATGATCAAAATTAAATGATTTAATAGGAATGTACTTAACTTATAATACACAATAACTTATTTCACCAGTAAATTGCTGTTGAACGACAAAAACAACAACCAGATGGGAAAAGGGTATTTTACAATAACTTTGAATGCACCGCGAGGCTGGAGGTTACCAGTTTCAGTGAATGCACCGTCTGTGTTTTTCCGACGTCGGCATCTGCTCCGCTGTAGAGCAGCGAAAATTGAGTTATCTACTTGCTTAAGAACGACATCAAAATTAAAATGCTGAAATAGAAATACTGGTGAAGTTAAGACACACCATTATTCAAGGTTGCATTTGGATGCCTACTACTCATAAATACAGTCGGAGTCACTGAACAAACCCCCATGAAAAAGAGATGCAATTGCAGAAAGACATGGGTGGATTATAGAAAGGTGAATTGTCTGTTGGTTAAAGAATTTCTTCCTAGCAAAAAATGTTCTCAGTAATTCAGGCCATGAGCGAGTGTTGAATACTTGCAGTAAATCCTGTTCCTAACGCAGAAAACACTATCATTCTAAGCATGCTGGATGATTTATTTTCAGTCTTTGGTTAATTCCTTTCAGGTGGTGGATTTTGAAGGTCTTGTGAGTTCCCTCAATGAACAGGGTTTCCTGCTGAAGAAAGGAGCTAAGCTGTACCAGCTGCAGACTGTCTGATCACTGACAACTGCAACAGACTAAGTACCTGCTTCATCCTGCTGACCTCGCTAAAAGGTCAGTGTTCGGGATAACTGAACCGGGTCTCTTTATGTAAGAGGGGGAAAGGAACTTGATGGGGAGCTCATTATCCAGACCACTTTCACCAAACCTCCACCCAATGGACTGCTGTGAAACCTTTTGAAGAGACTGTAAAAACCACAGCAACCGACAAACACGGGACAGATCATCTAACTTACTAAAACCTTACGGAGGGCATCTCTCCACAACCTTACAGCAACCACAGTTTTCCCCATGACGACCATCTTCCTGCTAAAATGAGGAACTGACTCCATTAGACACACCACATCTCTGCTGAACTAATCTGTATTTAACTACACACAAAAAAGGTGCAAACTAAACGTGGTATGGTGTGACTTGGCTGTAATTACATCGGTTAAATGAGACTTCATACATTACTCAAGGCTTTAAGAAAATGTAATTTAGTTCCCTGCCTGCGGTTCAGTGGTGTGATGCCTCACAGATGGCATTATCTTAATAAAGATATAAACTCTTTTTTCAGAACTAAAAAATCCTTAGTCGGGTACGCTTTCCTTTCAATGTTCATCATTTTACAGTACATGGTAGTTGAAATTCTTTTTTTCAAAGTAATGTCAGTCTTTGGCGCACTAAACGTCTGAGAGAAGTGTTGATGTACATATATTCGATAAATACCTAATAGGTGACTATACTACCTCACTGTTGAGTTTCTTATTTATTTTTCTTTGTTGTAGAGAGACGTTTTTGAATACAGTTAAAATTATATTTTAGAAGTCACTGTTATTTCTATGTCACTAAAATACAAAATTAAAATGTATCTTATGATGTTTAGTAGTTTGGTAAAGATGGTCATTGCTTCCTATGATGTGGTATTAAGCTAGCAATATATTGTTTTTTTCAAATATTGACTTTTGAATTGACCTCAAGAATCCAGTAATGGTCAGGCTATACATATGTGGATGTTGATCTAAAAACCTGCAACTATACAATATTTGCTTCTCATTTTGTCCCAAACGTTCTGTATCGTCTACTGTTTCTGTTTTATTTCTCGTATGGTATGCACTTTATTAGTTTACATTAAACATTCAGTTATTAAATTATTTAATTTCCTGTAAATCTCAGTGTATATATATATATATATATATATATATATATATATATATATATATATATATATATATATATATATATATATATATATATATAAACGATTACAGAAAAGGATTTGACAGTGATTAAAACATGCTTGTAACTTTGAAATAAAATAGGACAATACAATCAGCAAAGCTCTAAAACTGTTGATTATGGTGTCATTTTTACAAATACTTTCCTGTGCTGATGTTAACTTTGTGACTTGTCTTAATCACAACATCATTTTTCTCAATAAAAGCCTTGTCAACGAAAGCGTCATTGACGATTTTGCGACGCCCTTTGCGGTGTCAGTTTACGGCAACATGGCAGCCTGCTGGCTGAAGTCATGGCCGGCTGGAGCCGCTTTTGGTAGCTCATACGCTAGATCGCACCCATAGAATGTATGATCGCACACACACAATACAAGTGTCGACGTCATCACGAGCACACTGCGCAGGCGTTGAGACGTGTATCAGGTGCGATCTAGCATTTACCCCTGAGCTGAGATTCTCTTGGCTCTGACCGTCTGAAACTTAAACATGAAAACGGGTACGAACCGCAGGATAGCAGCAGGTCGGTAACAGAAGGCTCGTAAAGAAGAAGATGATGATGATGTGTTTTCGGAGGCCTTCCGCGCCGTTGTGTCGCAACGCAGCAAATGTTCGCTGTCTGTTGTCTGCGCAGTGTGCGGGTGTGTGTCGGCTCGAGCCTGCATCATGGCGGCACAGACACACACCTGTCACCGACTGCGCGAGGTTAAAACAGTCTCCGGTTTGCGGCTCGTGGGTCTTTAGAGTCAATGGGACGGACAGCCGCGTTGCGTGCTGGAGTGGGATCCTCCAGCAGGTGAAAGCGACACCGTGGCACGCGCAAGGAACCGTGCTTCTGCACCGGGGAGGTCACGAGAGGTCGGTGACCAGCTTCAAGTCTCTGCTGTCACCTAAAGCTCGTGGGCTTTGCAGCGGAAAGACCAAGGAGACACCGGACAGCTCCCCCGCAGCGGACCGGAATGAAGCCAGCCCAGTACCGGGAGAGGGTCTCTTCAAGTTCAAAGAGCTGGTGAGTAGCTTACAGAACTGTCTGACAGTTAACTGTAGGAATGTAAAGTGTGAAAAGATACAGAAAATGGTAGAAAAACATCACTAGTATGAAGTGTGTTCAGATAGAAACAAACCAACAGTGATAGAAGTCTTCAGACCCTTCACAAGCAAAAGCCTCGCATTCTAATGTCCTCAGCATAATGTAGCCTACTCAGTGTGATGTTGGTCGAGAAAGAAAGAGCTGGAAAGATGCATGTATAACAATGCATTTGTATGTAAAATATGTCATTAAAAGTAAGTAGCTGTCAAGTACCATGGTGCATTTTGATATGTAGTGAAGTGGAAGTATAAAGTAGCTCAAGATGGATATACTTAAGTTGCCTATTGCAAGTAAAGATAAATTGCAGTACAGAAATGTGAAAGAGATACACATTTAGAAACTGTTGCTGTCATAGTTTGTCCACCAGAGGGCACAGGCAACTTTATTTTTCAACTGTAAAGATGTGTGTGTATTGTGTGTCAGCAGATTTTTGTAACTCAGGAATATCAATATTGGTATCAGCCTCCAACAAAAAGTCAATTTTTTATTTTTTTATTATAATATTTCTTTGTTCCTATCTTTCCATAGTGGTTTTTAACTCGGCAAGATTGTGAATTCTTCGTAAATTGTCATTATTAGAATTGTTGCTGGAATAGGTTTAGGCTGATTTACCTGCTGTGCTATGTTCATGCTATTATCTTAACCCAACGTTGATCTGTGAAGTAACGCTGTATGTAACTACTCTGTTTTTTTCTGCAGTATGAGAACCCGTGGACAATCCCCAACTTCTTGTGCGTGTGTCGGATTTTGCTGGCTCCGTACTTGGGTCATCTAATCATCCAGCAGCACTTTCACCTCAGTCTCGCTCTGTTCACACTGGCTGGAGCAACTGACCTGGTAATGCAGATACACACACTTTCACAAAAAAACAACTGGTTTTGGACTTCAGACATTTGACACATAGAAACTATGGAATTATTAAAAAACATATTGGTCTCCCATTAGCAGTAATTAGTAATATTGTCAAGTAAATGTAATATAAAATTTTGAATTCTATCAAGACACATACCTAGCCTCGTGAGAAGCAATCCATCTGGCGGAGTCAGGTTAACACATACCTACATCCGGACAGTTTTCATTTTAACAATGGGACTAATTTTGTACTGATATCTGTCTCGCTCTTTTTGAAATTGAATCTGAATTGACGTGGAATCATAAAACTGGACAACATTTTGTCACACGACTTAATTTCTGTCTTGCTATTTGTGAATCATTGATTAATTCAACCAGACACAAAACAAGACATCTGCACTTTAATGTTAATTCAACATGTTTGTTAATTACCAGGACGTCGCAGACATGGTCAGCAGATCAGGATGGTATTTAAGAAGGGGTGGTGGCCATTATTATTGTCAGATGGGTTATTATTGGCATGAACGTCAGTGCAGTCATCTTCAATAAATCTTTCAGCTTGCTGCATTTGCTCTTTTCAACCTTAAAAAGGCATCTATTACAATGTCTTATTCTCTTTCTACCTCTTTCTCTACTCAGTTGGATGGTTACATTGCCAGAACGTGGCCAAGTCAAAAGTCGGCATTGGGCAGCGCTCTCGACCCATTGGCTGATAAGATTCTTATCAGTATTTTGTACGTCAGTCTCACCTATGCTGAACTTATACCAGGTATTGGACTTTTTCATTTCTTGTTTTAGCTGCCTCTTCATATACTCTTATTTTCAGTATTTGAGAGAATGATCAATGACAGTGGAATTACAAAGCTGCATATCTTTGTGTTGTTTTTCCATCTTATTGCGTTTCATGTGATTTTTGTATTGTGTTGTTTATTCTGTTGTAGCTCTGCTGACAGCGCTAGTGATTTCCAGAGACATTGGTTTGATAGCTGCTGTCTTCTGGGTTAGATACAAGACTGTACCTCCACCGGTGAGACACGTCACATTTCACTCTAAACAAGGGCACTTTGACAAATTAAAGGTGCTTTAAGCGATGTCACGCGTTTTTTTTAGGCTACAACATTTTTTTGTCACATACAGCAAACATCTCCTCACTATCCGCAGGCTGCCTGTCCCCTGAACACACTGTAAAAAAAAACACGGTCTCTGTAGACAGCCCAGGCTCCACAAACGCCAACAAAAACAAACTGCGCCTGGAACGGTGTTCCAGCCAATAACTGACAAGAAGGATTTTGAGGTGGGGGTTGTGGGGTTAGTGCACTGAAGGGAGGGGACGGGATGAGGAAGAGGGAGGGGCGAGCTAGCCTCTGTTTTGTTTGACGATACTTCGAACGTCAACAAAAAGTGACGTCACCCAACATCGCTTAGACCACCTTTACAAATACAGTATAGGGTGCAAGATCGGCTAGAAGTAGAAAGTAATATTATTGTACTGTGGATTACGATGGCCGCTTTAGTCGAGGAAGGAAATTGAATGTACTTTGCTATCTCTTCCTTTTTTTCCTCCAGGTGACCCTTAGCAAGTTTTTTAACCCCTGCTACACCACAGCACAGCTCAAGCCCACACTCTTCAGCAAGGTGACACCCAGACACAACCACCCACTCTTACTGTACACCAGACTTTGAACATTTTGTACATTGCTGTACTGAAGGAGATTTAGCAACAATGGAGGCTTAAATAACAGGATATAATGAGAATGTGTGGTTATTTTATTATTATATTATTATGGCTCTTTATGACATGTGCATGACAGTCACCAGATGCAGAAACCTGGTACAGTGCAGATCATTCATCCATCATTTTTAATTTGAGTCCACAATACTTGCATGGATGCAGAAATCTGTTGTACACATTCAAACACATTAAAATGCACTGTCAAAATGTTCCTTTAAGGTTCCACTACAAATTCTGCATCATTTATTTTGATACCTGGAAAAGAAAAGGGTCTGCAGTATTATTTTTTTACCTGCCAAAAAGTGTTGTTTTGTTCGTGGAACCAGCCACATGTGCAACAGGTTTTCTCAAAAATAATGAGCCAAACTGCATTTGTTGGAGAAGCCGGTAGTCTGTGACTGTGAAATGTTTTTGGGCCTTTTTATAATGTTATTCTGACTTTGTGTGTGCATTTTTTGTTAGGTGAACACAGCCATCCAGCTCCTTCTGGTTGCATCTTCTCTGGCTGCTCCAGTCTTTCAGTATACAGACCATATCCTGCTGCAGGGCTTATGGTAAACCCCACGCACTGTATAACACCTGCATACACGCGCAGGACTTATCCACTTGACTTTAATATCCGTCATGTCCTTTACTTTTTAGTGTAGTAATTACAACAACAAAGAGTTTTTAATGCAAATGGTTTCATCTCTGTTAAGCACATGTTTGTTCCCAACAGTGTTCAGGTTAAGTGCGCTGACTCATTTCAATCTACAACTCTGAGTGGGTTGAAACTAGGCAGCCGACTCAGGACAAACATATTATAGTGTCACAGTAACCTAATTTTTTTTCTACGAGTTCAACAGACTGTTGAACGAATTTACACAACAACAGGCGTCTGTTTGTCTTGCTCAGTTGTTGTGCACTCAGACTTAATTTTCACCCTGCTTATTTTATTTTCCCTGACTAAAACTGTAAAGTCTCTGTAACCAACTTGTAGCATTAACATCTACTTTAATTACACTAAGTTTCTACCTACAAGTGAATTGGAGCCTAAGCTATTGAAATAAGTAAAGCCTTTTCAGTAGTTGATTAATATAAAGATTAAAACACAATTTATAAACGTCTTAATTACATTTCTATATGACGCCGTTACAAAAAACAAGTAAATTCATCATTAAATGTTCCAATAGATACCGTTTTCTAATTGTATTTTGTCTAATGATGGATAAATTCAATGACATTTAAAAAAAAAATGTTTCAAAACACTTTATATCTTACTTTTCTAATTTAATAGCGTGCATTGCTTCTGCCAAAATGTCTTTCTTGAAGCTACCACTGCACACAAAAAAACACAGAATTTAATTGCACAATTGTAATTGAAGTTAAAGGTCCAATATGTAATACTGACAGCTAGTGTTTAAAATAGTTACTGCAGTTCAAATTCAAAATACTGGAGAGAGTCGTCTCCCCCGCCCCTCCTCCCCAGACTGGAAGTTCACGGAGGTTGCCAGGCTGAGTCCGCGCAGCATCCACAACAATGCTTGTCTCACATTTGGGTTTGTTGGGTTTTTTGTAAATTATAGAGTGTGGTCTAGACCTTCTCTATCTGTAAAGTGTCTTGAGATAACTCCTGCTATGATTTGATACTATAAATAAAATTGAATTGAATTGAACATAGCCAGACATACTTCACAGCGGAGTAGCTAACGTTAGATACTCGCTCTATTGACAGTCATAGAAGCCCGTGCTGACGCGGAGCTCTGTACCCAACTGACAGACACACTTTTTCGGCTTAGAATTACAGTAGGAACCACCAAAAAACCCACAACCTTGCCTTTCTCTCCACACGCCAGACAGACTCACTTCCTCGTCTTAGAATTATGATAGGAACCGCTAAAAATACCACTGCCTTGTCGTCCTTTTCCACCCGACTGAAATACACACTTTATTGTCTTAGAAGTACGATCGCTAAACACACTGCAAACTCAGGGTCCTTTCTTCTGGATTTACAGCCCCCCTCTTGGCTTAAAATAACTCCCCTATGGCGGGCTACGGCGTTGTAAACAGCCGTGGCCACCTATGGTCCTCCAGTAATGTTATCTAGATAGCAGGGTTAGCATGGTGGCGTTACTGGCTGAGTCTCAATTGTTTTTGCAAGTAACCAACTCGTGTTTCTAGCTATATAATTCAATGTGTACACAAATGTTGAAATTACATAAAGTGCTCGTCCCTAGTAGCTGTGATAAATTAGCCTGAAGCTAATGCTTACCTGTTCAGGAGGAAATGAGCCAACTTGGCGTCCTTTTGGGCTGTAAGCTGTCTCCATCTTTCAAATACATCTCCAATATTAACCCGGGGTTTGTTACGTCTCTGGTCAAGCAACTGTTAGAAACATGCTGTTTTTTTAATGTCGGGTAGAATCTATCTCCGTTGATCCCGTTCGTTTGTTTGCTGCTTTCATGGCTGTACTAACGTTACCGCTGTAGCGCGCTGGTTTACGTGTTTACAGGTATATCTGGCAACCCGGCCTGGCTGTTAAACTGGGCAGTTGATAACAACACACAAACCAAAACATAAACACAAATTCCGTCACGGATTGTAAATTTCAAAAAGAAAAAATACTGACTTTAGCATTGTTGTCAGAAAAGATAGTATTTCAGCCTAACATGTTTCCTTAATATCTGATGAGGCATTGGTGTCATTTTTGGATTTATTACAGTACATATATTACATATTGGACCTTTAAGTAATTTGATACGTTGTTTTTAAATGTACCAATTAATCAACTATGACTAGTCACTGAAGGGTGATTAATAGTTCCTCCCATAACACAATAAAGACTTTCTACAATGGGAAAATGATACTTGTTAAACCAAATCAACCAATCAAATGAATGAAACTGTGGTTTGAATTACATGTCCTTTGTTATATTATGTTGCAGGTATGTTACAGCGGTGACTACAGCGGCGTCAGGCTATAGCTACTGGCACTATGGCCGCAAGACTGTCCAGGTGCTAAACACCAGATCACAATGACAACCACACCAGGAAACGTCCAGAATGCACAGCAAAAGTAGTGGACATCCGCGTCAGGGACACTGATCAGCCGTGACAAAAGTCGGACAGATGGTTAATCGCCCGGAGCTCTAAAAACCAAGTAGCTGTGACAGCCATTTATGAGTCGCCATGGCAATGACACACGGAAACCAACCGAGGCCGCAGATGGTTTAACTGCAACACTACAGAAACGCCTAACAGCAACTCTGCCACTGGACTGGCTGTGGACTAGAGACACGCACACAGATCAAAACTGCAAACACAAATATAGACCATCCACCCACACATATATACTCCTGTACACATACATGTCAAGTACAGTATATGTTAAGTGATCTGGTAAGAGCTTCTATTTTTTGGTAGTTTTTCAATCAACAGGTTGCAATGTCAACACAATTGTCAGTTTTGTAAACCAATGATTTATGAGTAAAACAGAAAATTTCCTTTGGTTTGTCTGTGTGTGTACGTGACTGCAAGGCTGGTTTTTCTTGAGTAAAAAAATGTTTAATCTTATGAGACACAAATCTGACCGTCTATCTATTTTTTAAATCCGAGGATTAAAAATGCAATGACATGCTATCAGTGTTGCATAGGACCAGCACACCCTGTTAGTGCTGATCCATTTGGTGGTCCTGAGTATAAGCTTAAAACTACAGCTGCAAATTATTATCCTTATTCAGTAGAGCAGACACAATTATGCTATTCATGAATTTTAGTAGTAAAGAGTTTTAGCTATGTGTAATTTTGAGAATCCTCTGAAGCATTTTTCTTTTAAGAAATGCCTGAAATGTACTTGTTTCCAGCGCCTTCGGTGTGAGCATTTGCTGCTTTTCCGTGTTCCTGTAAATATTCAATATCTTTGTGTTTTGGACTGTTGGTCGGATATTTAAAGTCCTCACCTTGGGGGTCTGGGAAACTGAGGATCGTTTTACATTCTTTCCTGACATTTTATAGTCCAAACAAGAATAAAACCCACAGATTAATCAATAGAGAAAATAATCGTTAGATGCAGCCCTATTATTGATTAGTCTCAAATTGTTATTTTGTCATTCATTTTGATGAATTGACAGAAAGTAGTGAAACATGCCAATCACAAGTTCCCTGCAACACCGACCTGCCTGGGAATGAAAAGGCTTTGAGGCTAAATGTGGCACATTTGCATCACATTGATGTTAAATATTTGCTGCCTCTAGAGAGTGCGCCCCATGTACGAAGACTGAGCCCTCACTGCGGCGGCCCGGGCTCGATTCCAGCCCGCAGCCCTTTGCTACATGTCATCCCACTCTCTTCCTGTCTATTGACACCTGTCCTACAACAAAAAGCAAAAATAATCCCAAAAAAGTCAAAGGTAACATCTTAAAACGTCTTATTTTGTTCAAACTTTTAAAGATATTCAATTCAAAATAATGGAACAGACAGAATCAGCAAAATGTCATATTTTTAGCTAGCTAGCCAGCTACAACCAGTGAGTGTTCGACATTCGTGTTTGATAAAAGACTATAAACGAGTCATATTTTGGCAAATTTCTCTTTTTGTTTTGGCTCTGCTGTATACGTCTCTTACTCTGGTGCAGCTGCACTCACATTTGAATCCTCTGCTGATTCCCCTGCTCACTGTTATGATTATTAAAAGAACCACAAATGCCGCAATGCTCCTTTCAAGTTCTTCCAGTCTCAAGATCCATAAACCCAATAAGCCAGAAGGTTATTTGGAGACACCAGCTACTACTGGAGTTTTTCTCTGATCTCCTCTGGCGGTTATCTGACTCCACTGCTGATTTTCCCCTTTAAGCAAACATTAGCGATGAGGGAAACGTGGCTGCGGAACCTTTTCAACTCTCCCGCTTACACTTGGGTAATGCTGTTTCATTACTGACCATGTGCAAATGACTGCCAGGCTTTTGCGAGATGTTTTTGTGGCCTTGTGTGGGAAGTCTGCTCATTATCGCTACACTGAATCATTTATAAGTCTCATTAAAATCAGATATCCATCACTGGGAACAAATTGATTCCTCACTAAATGAGTGCTTAAAGAAGTTTTGGAGCTTTTTATTGGATCATTACTTAAATCCATATTTGAAAACACAGATTGGAAGTGTGTAATTATTTGGGAGTACTGGATGATGCCTCACAGTCTTCTCATGTAGTGTTAGAGGAAAGCTATTTCATTAGTAGTGCCTCAGAGATGAAAGCTCTTTTCTTCCCAAGCGGTGAACTTGTGATTATGATTAACAGATATTGACAGCTTTTATTCATTTTGGTTCCGTGTCTGATTTAGTCGGAAAGTAAACTATAAAGGATTGATGTATGAAAAAATATCTAATTTACTAAAATTCAGTCTTAGGACATTTCAGTGAAAAATGAAATGTAAAACTTTTCAGTGGTAAACTAAAAATATAGCAGCCACCAACTTAAATGACTGCCGATCTGACCTGTGATTTCATGGTTTTTCTGCTCTTCTGGTCGCTTTGGAAAAGTCATCAATCATTCTTCAGATACTCTAAAATCATATTAGGCTATTGCGATTAGGAGCCCATTAGGATAACACTGCTCTGTGCATATAAATGCTTTTGTCCGGTCAGGAAGTGACTCCCACTCGCCTTTTGATATTTACTGAGTAGATTGGCTGTAAAATGGAAGGATTTGGATCTGCTGGTCCAACACTGTAGCTGTTTATCACTCAAAGATAAAGATTGTAGGTTGTCCGATCAGATTGTACTAGGTTAAAGTGTGAATGCAGCTTTGGCAGTACAGTGAATTGCAGCTTAATAGTGATCGGATTAATTAGGGAATGGCAATCAAACTCGCAGTTTCTTTAAAACTACTTTAAAATATCAATAAATGATTACTTTTTCTAGAAACATTATATTATTTGGCTCCACTTGACTGAACAGCAGTAAAACAAAAAGTGATGTAGACAATCTTGTCATGACTGGTGCAGATAAAGTATCAGAACTCCGCACTTAAAGGGTAACTACCAGGGTTTTTTTTCAACCAAATCCTATTTTTCTATGTGTCTATGTCTGACAACATGGAAAGGATTTCTAAGGAGGTCGACCTTTCGGTTAAGAGTAAGCACGAAAACATCCGCGAAATTGCTAAACCCACCAGACTCCATATAAATAAACAGTCATTTTAGCATCGTAAAACACACTTCATTCAAAGTCGACAGAAACAAAATTAAAGTAGAATAAAAGCCGTTTTGGGTCTTCTTTCCACCATCCAACCATCACAACTCTAATTTTGGTTGAAATAAACACACTGTTTACTGATTTACATGTGAAAATATGTTGGCTCTATACACGCTAAAAGTATTGTTTTTTTTAGATGGAGTCTGGTGGGTTTAGCGCTTGTGACTTCAGAGCTGTTTCTGGTTAAACAAGTCTTAAATAGGTTTTAAAAAGGCCTATCTCTGTAGCCTGTCAGTGGCAAAATAAAACACTTTTAGTGGACCAAATTGACGATGCACATTTGCCCCAAAGGGTTACATTGCAGTCCGGTCTGTGGCTGCCGGTTACAACGTTCACGCTTAATACTGGACCAATTTCAAAGAAATGTTGTTCCTTTCGGTCACGTACACACAAAAACATAGGTTAATAGGGTCCAGGTTGAAAAAAAAACGGTAGTTATCCTTTAACCTGAATTTAGTCTCGTTCCCCCGCGGTGCTCATTCACCCTGCTCAGAAGAGCTTAAGGTTGGCCACTGTAAAGCCTTTCTCAACCACTAGATGGAAGAACCAGATTGAAACTCTTGAGATGCTTTCACATCGGTTACCTCATGGCTGTATTCATTGTTTTAGTCATATTCCATTACTGATCACAGCTGCATAAAATCACTCTGTAAAACATGTAACCACTATTTTCTCAGCACATTTAAAACCAACATTTTTAAGTCTGTTAATACTGCCACTAATACTATGCAACAACTCATTCTTACCGTAGTCATGAATGTTTCTGATGCTGCAGTATTTGTTGAGGATTTTCAGTAATGGTTAAATGAGATGCACACAAAGTGATCATTTTTTATGACTTAAATATTAAATCAAACTATGTGTCTGTAACTAAACAGATCAAAGTTAAAAAAAAGAAGCAGCAATAATAATAATTTGTCTCAGTTTTCATCCAAATGCAGTTCAGAGATTTGTTAACCATGAGAGGGAAACAATTTATTTGTAAGTGATACACAAATGTTCATATTTAAAGGTATTGAGCATATGTCCAAATGAGCAGCTAACGGCAGTTTCAGAGTAACAGTCGAGGTATTATTCAATATTTCATAACATGCTTTATTGACTTACTGAAATGCTTTAATACTGCAATTAAGTGAGAAGCTGCAGGCTTGACCACACAGAGACTGCAGAAACAAATGGGGAGAAACTGATGATGGAAGGTTCAAAAGAGCTTTGCAGAGACTTATATAATCATGCATTTCTGTTAATAATGTGGTTCAATAGCTTTTTGTTTTGTTCCATACCTCACTCTTCGTCTTTCAGTGAATGTTGGTCCAGTGTTGGACTGCGGAACATATTTGTGCTTCCACTTTTTCACACTTGGGAAAAAAAAGATTTAGATCTCCAGAGACCGTACTTGTTTTGAGAACATGCGGGCTAGGCTTTAAAGTAAAACAGGGATACAGATGATTTAGTGATGGAGGCGAGAGCAGCCAAATGTGCCTTCACACTTCACAGCCCAGCTCTCCAAAACCCACAGACAGGCTGAATCACACTAACAAGGACAAACTATGGATCTGTGCGCTTATATCAGCACGGCCCTCTGGCTACCAGTCACTGTTAGCTCTGCTCAACAACATAGACTTTTTGGGATCCCACTTATTTTACTGAGCAGGAAATAAGGCCAAAACCAGCTGAAAAGCTTTATTTTCCTGTTGTACATGGTTACACATCACTTACAACAGAAAAAGATGTCTCTGCGTTTCCCCGGTTAACTTGTTATGCATTTGTTAACCAATTATGTTTTTGCTGTCAGAGTCTTTGAGAAAACCTCTGCACAATGTTCGTCACTTTATCTCCTTACATTTCAGTCTGAAGACATCTTACGTGTGTGTGTGTGTGTGTGTGTGTGTGTGTGTGTGTGTGTGTGTGTGTGTGTGTGTGTGTGTGTGTGTGTGTGTGTGTGTGTGTGTGTGTGTGTGTGTGTGTGTGTGTGTGTGTGTGTGTGTGTGTGTGTGTGTGTCCTGCACATCTGTAAACACTTCATGGCATACAGGAACGCATTTAATAATAGTTAATTTATTGTTTTTTGTTGCGGGTCAGAATTTAAAACCATTTCATATTCACCCCAAGAGGTATATACGGTCATAAGATCAGATAAAACTTGATTTATCCCGAGGGAAATTACTTTGTAGCAGTCACGCATACAGTTTTGGTTGTATTTGATCAGGTTCAGAGATCTTGAATAACTGAGATTTCTGCCTGCACCCCAGTACCATAAAATTATTCGTGGAGCTCACTGCATTGACCAGCTACATTTACAAAACTCAGCAGCAACATGTCTTTTCAGAGACTGTCCTTCCCTTTACTCTGTATATTCCACAAAATATGCTTTGGACAGTTTTAAAGGGACTATTTCCTCAGCAGAAAGTACTGAACCCTTAAAAATGTTTCCCAGAGATCTCGGGCAATTCACAGGGGCTTTTTTGGGAGAAGGCTGCAATTAAAAGAAGGCTTTGGAAAGGCTCTTATCAGAGCTGTGAGGGAAAGGATGCTGCTGCCACAACATCCGGGCGCCCTTGACATGTCTGTGGCTACAACAAGTAAACATGTAGGCATTTTCCAGTTGCAAAGCAGCTCTGTGGGTTTGCTGCCTCTTAAATGTGTGTGCAGCAGCTCCGGGGTGGGACTGGACGTATCGTAGGCACAGAGACTCTCTGAGCTGCCAGAGGTTGTGAGCCAAACTTCACTTCAAACTTGATTGGTTATGAAACCCACTGAATCAGAGTTCTTTTAGTCCTTAGAGCAGGCCTACACACACACACACACACACACACACACACACACACACACACACACACACACACACACACACACACACACACACAGCTGCACCAATACAAATCCATATGGGATACACACACAAACACGCTCACACACATGCACACTTGCGTCTTTTTCTGGTCCTGAAATAGCTCTCAGCCTCCCACTCTCCCTTATATAAGCGCCCAGCACGGAGATCTGCTGGTGAAGACTGGGGCGTGTGCAAGTGTGTGTGTGTGTGTGTGTGTGTGTTAGTTCATGTGTGCGCCTCTGTCTGTGTGAGTGCCAGTGTGTGGGCAGTAGGAGTGTCTTGAGTCTTGTGTGTAAGAATATGTGCGTGGAGGCATTTGTGTGTGTTTCTGTCAGTGGCTTTGTGATGGTAATGCAGTGTGCGGCAATTTAGGAAACAAATTCTTGAAGGAGAAATTCCAGTTTTCATTCAACAGTCTTGTTTTTGTAGTTGTGGCGATCGTCCGTCATGGCGCCGCTGAGGTAGTGTGACATCACCAGAATGCAGTCTGTCAGGGTTGGCAACACATTCAGTCAGACAGTGATACAGGTTGTAAACAAATCCGTTTTTTAAGACTGTATCGAAACGGAATTGAAAAGAAATGTTGTCCATTACATTTAAAAACTCAACTACAGCAAGTTTTGCTGGTCAAATCCAGACTGCAAAATCAAAGTGCCCAATTTTGCATGATGATTTAGCCATTTCAGTTTCCCTCTAATTTTTTAGAATAAATGACAATAGGGCTCATGATTTTCAGTTTGTTAAAAAAAAAAAAATCTAGGGTTTTTTCTGCTTTTTTGTTAATCTTGAAAAAAATCTAATGACTCCAGATGGAAAAAAAAAATACTATTTGCAGTACAGCAGTACAGCATTTTCTCCCCATTTCTCCCTTTGTGTTCCCAGCTGTCTCTGTTGCAGAAGGACCTTGCATATTATAATCTATTATGTCTTCTTGCAGCAAGAAACACAACACATGATGAATGTGTGAGCAATTAAAAATCAGTTTTAAACAATCTGCACCTTTTTTTCTGTTGGCAAAAGCTAAAAAGAATAATCCATCAAAACTGGGAAATGAATGACCTGTCTTGTCTAAAAGCTTGTGTTGCTTATCCCAATATACATAAGACCCAATCGTGATATTCAATCTTAAATTATGAATGTAGGAAAGGAATCCACAGGAGGAATCTCTGCCCCCAAAACTACTATAGACACAGTGTATACATACACAGTGTAGTGTATGTTTACCCCGTTGTTTGGGCTTTCTGTATACAGATTGAGCAGGAAGATCCTGAACTAAATCCATCCGAGACGAAACCTCCCACCCCTTCTTTGCGAGCTCCTTCGTCTTATCTCACCGAGGTGCAACAAAGAGCACCTTAACTGCTCTTTTGTGCTGACAGTCATAAAACAGTTCAATGCTTCCTCTGTGTTAACTGAAGCAAAGCGCCCGCTGTCTTTATGTGAACAATACTGGATTTTTATCTGGACCACACAGCATTTGTACTCTTTTTGTTCTTTAAATGCAAAATCCCGTTTGTCCTCATGTTATGATTTGATGATGATGGATCTGTACCTTTTCCTTTCCATACATTCATCTTTTGGTGTAGTACCAAGTTTCTATTAAAAAGCATATGCATTTGGGATATTTGCGGATAAATTTGGCTCTGGCACCGAGTAACAGGTTTGAACAGTGTCATGGCAACATGAGTCTCTGCACGTGACTTTTTATGCATTAAAGTGTGTGTGTGTAGGAGGCTGCAGGCTGTTAAAGTTGGCCTTGTAAGAGTGTATATCAAAAATGTTACGTATTATATTTGTGTGTAGGGCAGTGTGTATGTTACAGGGTCATACTGTGGCATTGGCAGAATGCTGTATGTTCTTGTGTCCTATAAAGTGTGCGTGTGGTAATCAACATTTTCCTGTATGTAAATGTGTGTTAGCGCGTGTGTTAAGGCAGACAGCTGTGTGGTTGTTTAGCAGTGTTGTGTGTAAAGGATGCTTTGATCAATCACATAAGGTGAGTGGAAGAAAAGGAAAAGTATTCAACAATACAATTAAAAACAATTTGACAATTTAAAAATTCAACAAAATGTGAAAACTATGTAATGCGATTGTAAGTCCAGTTTCAGACTTGCTAAGTCAAAATTACGAGATAGTAACATTTGTTTTTTTTAATCATTGTTAACTTTTCATCAGATACTTTCCTGGCAGAAATGGGCTTCAAGAAGCGGTATTGTCTCTGTTCGTCTGGATAATCCACAGACTGCAAACAGTTTTTATCAGGACTACTCTCTACAGAAAAAAGAATTCCAATGAAAACTGCAGTCTGTGAATAATCATTGTTGCATCCCTGCAAAGAGAGCTAAATGCGTCAGCTGACACTTTCTTTTGTTTTGCCAATGACGTCCCTGTGGCTGTGACATCACTGAGGATGCATTTTTCTGAGCATTTTAGTGCATTTATGTATCTATGTTGTCTGCTGCTGTGCAAACACTTGACATGTTTTACTGAGATTGTTTTACAGACGGCATGACTGGATTTGAATCCAGAGCTGGGGCAGATATTACAGACGCTCTCAGGGTCGTGTCCTAACATGTCCTTATTTCCTCTGAATCATACTCACACTCTAAACCCATGCTCTCTTATTCACTGGACTCTCCATGCACTAAAACTGCCAATTTCCGATTTTGTATTCCGAGGCAGAGACACATTGTCGCTGCTTTCTGCCCGTTTGTCATTGACTGTTTTTACACAATATTGTTCCAATACTCAGTTATTTCATCTCCACTGTCTCGCCCACTCTGCTCCTTCCTCTGTTATAATTAGTTGCTTTTGTAAACATCTACAAATCAAATTCCAATTTTCATTTTTAAATACGCTATATCGCCAAAAGTATATGGACACCCTCATGCATATTTCTTTTGGTTGTTTTTTATGGCTTGGGCTACGCCTCCGAATTCCAGTCAAGGATAGTCATCATGTTGTCATGTTGCAGCATAAGATTATGTTTTAAACCAGCCAGGTCCATAAAGAAGGGGTGGGCAATACCACAACATTTGGTATGTTTTATTATTAAAAGTGTCTGTTTTAATAGTTCTGAATATATTTTCATCACCACCGAATGATTTGGAAACCAAATATTCCATTTTACTATTCTCTGTAAATCACTTAATCGGATGCATTTTCAAACACAAGACATATGGAGTTTTAATAGCAGATGTTTATTGTGTGAATTTTCTGAACTAACAAGGCAACCGCAGCAGAGGATTGGGAACATGGGATTGATCTATTTTTTTGGTAAAGAACCTGATGCTAGTATCGTTACCCAAAACGAGATTTAGCTTTATTAGTATCATCCTAACAACCCTAAAGAGATGAATCCCTTTTCCTAGTCCAGTGTGGTCCTGACCTCAACACCCCCCCCCCCCCCCCCCAACACCAACAGCAAGCCAGGATTATTTGTGCCAAATCTCACTAATGCTGGCCAGGAGCAAATCCTTGCAGCCACCTCCCAAAATCAGAATGAAAGTCTGCAACCCGGAGAGTGGAGGTTGTTATAGCAGCAGACTGATGCCCATGGTTCAGGAATGAGACTCACATATGGGTGTAATGTTCGGTGTCCACATACTTTTGGCTATGTAGTGTATATTTAAGAGTGGCCTCATTTGATTGTAGTCCTAGTTTGGTTTGATTCAACCACCTCTAAATCGCCCACTCTCTTTCCCTATTCTCCCACTAGCTCTCTCTCTCTCCTCTTCTTTATCCTCCTTCCACTTCTTTCCTCTTCATTTCTCTCTTTCTCTCCCACTCTCTTCTTTCTTTCTCTTTATCTCTCCCTCCCTGTCGCTCTTGCTCTCCCTCTCTTGTCCCTCCCCCATCTGTGGGAAGCTGCCGCTCTGCGCATGTCGCCGATGAGTCAATTTGTGGAGGCTGTGCACGCACGCACACACAGACACACACACGCGTATCCTGTCTCCCACGAAGGCATCTGTTTCAGTCTGTCTCTCTGTGAGATGCAGCACCAACAGAGGAGAGGGGGGGAGACCAACAGAGGGAGGGAGGAAGAAAAGAAGAGGGAGGGATAAGAAAGGAGAGGAGAGAGGAAGGAGACACAGAGCAGAGAGAAAGAGGAGAGAGAAGGACTGAAATTTAAAAAAAGAGTGAAGAGTGCAGGGAAGACAGGACAAAATCTGAAGAGGAGAGGATGCTACTGCAGCTGAGCGTCTCTGCCTGACTTCTGAGGAGTTTGGGCTCGGACATGACAGAGATGCAGCATCCAAGTGTCTGAGTCTGAGTATCTTCCAGTTTGTGTGTGTGTGTTGGTGTGTGTGAAGCCATGGCGAGTGCTCAGCCAGGGGTCCATGCATTAAAACTCCAGCCTCCCTCCGTCTCTCAAACACTGAGGAACGGAAGCAACTTCATTAAATGGGATGAGGTAAGGACACTGATTCTCCTTAAGTACATAAATACTGCTTACATTTTTGATGTTTATCTTTATTTTTGTAACATGTAGCCTATATAGATTTGGGCAATGTCAGAATATTATCCTTATTGTGCCCACTTGAATCATCGAACCAAGTTGAATTGTATTGGAGTGAGAGAAAAGGAGGAGGACGAGGAGGAAATGTGCCATGTTGTCAGATGTGTTTACTATTCAGTTGTTGATTGAGCTTTGGCAGTAAGTACCTGTGGATTACACGCCAGCAAGACAGAAATGTGTGTGTGTGTGTGTGTGTGTGTGTGTGTGTGTGTGTGTGTGTGTGTGTGTGTGTGTGTGTGTGTGTGTGTGTGTGTGTGTGTGTGTGTGTGTGAATGAGAGAGAAGCACAATTGTGGTCAGCTTTTTTATTGCCACCTGTTGGTATGAAATCCATTATTATGAATTTACTGTGTGTGTGAGTGTGTGTGTGTGTGTGTGTGTGTGTGTGTGTGTGTGTGTGTGTGTGTGTGTGTGTATGTGTGTATGTGTGTGTGGGTGTGCATTACAACACACATGCAGATCTCCTCAAAGGCTGTCATTTGCACGGCCAAGTGCTCTTGCACAGGTGCACATGTGAGTGCGCGTGTGTGTTGGTATGCTGAAGTACAGAACCCTGACAATGAGAAATGAGAAACGTGCTGTCCGGTTACCATGGTAACTGACATGGCTACCACCACCTAAACAGATCTGATGTGTTTGAGAAAGAATTGATGTTTGTTTGTGTGTGTGTGTGTGTGTGTGTGTATGTGTGTGTGTGTGTGTGTGTGTGTGTGTGTGTGTGTGTGTGTGTGTGTGTGTGTGTGTGTGTGTGTATGTGTGTATGTGTGTGTGTGTGTGTGTGTGTGTGTGTGTGTAAATCAATGCATTGAGCCATGTAATATCATGAATCATACTTACGGAACAAATCCAATAGACTCTTAAATCTATTCACCATGGTTGAACTAAGTCTGTGTGTGTGTGTGTGTGTGTGTGTGTGTGTGTGTGTGTGTGTGTGTGTGTGTGTGTGTGTGTGTGTGTGTGTGTGTGTGTTTATGAAAAATAGAATTGGTTGCCATGCCAACATGTGACAACCAGGATTCTAGTTAACCATCTTCGGAGCTTTTTCTTCTTTTGGATGTAGGCTGCACTATTTATGAGGAAAGCAGCTCCGACAGCAGAATCCACGACCTTTAAAAAAAAAAAAAAAACATGCAAAGAAATATACAGAACTTTGTAAGCTCTAACATCTATACAAATATTTTAGCAGACTGTTTCTCTAGAAGAGATCCTGCCTAAAGCTGGTCACCAAATGCATACTTTGTCATGTGCTTTTTACGTCTAGATATATTTCTAATTTCTAAATAATCCCAAAGCTAATTGAAAACTCAATTTTCTTCTCCACAGAGTAGAAACTGAATTTTACGTGGAACTCTCTTCTCTAAACCTGGAATGTTTTAATGACACTGTCCCTTCTAGAAATATGACAGGATTGATGAATTGCTCCAGCAGCTGAAAACATTGAAACATGTTTATAACCGGTGCTGAAATGGAAAGTAGAGTCTTATTGCACAGTGCAAAATAAAGTGGTGGTTATCCAAAGAGACCTGGGCTCCCATCCCTTCTCCCTGTGTTAGTTGGAAAACCTTGACTATACCTCAACAGTTATTAATTTATCATGACAATTATCTTTCCATAACCTTAGTCAATCCGTTTATTCTCCCAGTACTTAACCTTAAGCTCAGAGGATCAGAATGATGCACTAGAAATGACCTAGTTTGTCATTTAGATAAGAAGAAGATTGTATCCATCCATATGCTGGTGTGTAATTCAACAAAAATGCATATATCGCCGAATGGTGATCAGATTTGTCAGTTACAAAAGCATATGCTGCACAAATTTGACTCATGATGCCTCATCACCTTTGATTTGGTTTTAACGCAGGGAAAGTTATTTCTACTTTTACATTTTTTTAGCTAAGCTTCCGTGTCGGTACTCCTGCCTGCTTCTCCAAAACTGGGGGCGTGCCGACCCCCATCTACTGTAGGTGTAATACACTGACTATGGAGAAGTACCTCATACCACTTCAAAATATCCAAACTATCCCAGTTCAACCCCAGTTAATACTTCATCTAATACCTTGTGTGCATTCATTACCCGATGGTCTGTCTTTAGTCATAAAATAACTGAGCGGACTATATTATTATTTTTATGTTTTTTTTTTTTTTTTACTTCTCCCCAGTAAGTAGTTCACATGAACTGGTCCTCTGAAGGGTATGTTTCACATAAAGTGCAAATGCTTTTCAAACAGCAAAACATAGGACAGCAGCTGCCTGATTTCACCTGGAACCCATTAGAAAACTGTCATGGTGGGTTACTATGGCAACAGGGACAATAGTTGGATGTCATGACAACTGAACAGAACTTTAGCTAGTTAGATTCTGTGTCTGAAAGTCACTCGATGTTCCCTGTTTAATAAGAAGAAGTTGGCTCTGTGGGGAATCATTATCATGTCTGCACCACTGACAGGTGTAGTGTTGCAGAACAGCAACTCCACCTTTTTTACTAAAAACATTTTTTGTCCATGGCAAGATATGATTTTACAGCTTTTACTATTTTCTTTTGTTGTATTGTGGAAATTGTTAAACCATTATAGGCCTGTAGTTAAATATTTGCTATTTAAAAGCTGATTGTTGTTTTTGTTGTTTGTTCTTCACCGTGTCCACCTGTCTTTGACTTGATTTTTTTATTTTTATTTATTTGATGATTTAAAAAAAACACACACATATAACATTGCACAGCAGTAATTAGGTCGACATTAAAACACTCCGAGGATAAAAACTTATTTCACTGTGGTCTCTGGTCTTTCTCTTCAGGATCTGTCTACGGTGACTCCAGTGATTCTACACGTGGACCCACATGGATTTTACCTCTACTGGACCGACCAAAACAAGGTTAGGCTTGAATCGCTTCTACCTGTACGCTTATATTGTTAATGAGCCAGGTGACGAGAAACAAATTTAGTATTATATTATAGTACTGCTATTATATATAGTATTACTATAGATATATTTGTTTAAGGGCTGAACAGATATACCACAATGCAAGGTTGTAGAAACTAGTTTAACTGGTATTGCAAAAGCAAATAGACAGCATGAGATCAGTCACACACACACACACACACACACACACACACACACACACACACACACACACACACACACTCTCTCTCCAGGTGGGTTTAAAAGCTTAGCAGGAAACAGGATGAAGCATTTAGCTCCAACTGACTCTCTCTCTCTCTGTGTGTGTGTGTGTGTGTGTGTGTGTGTGTGTGTGTGCGTGCGTTTTTATATCCTGGTGGGGTCCACAACCTGAGATATGACTCACGCCATGGGGACCGGTTTTCCCCGTGGGGACCAAAGCCCGGTCCCCAGAGGCACAAGCATTGCAATCAATAGAGAACAGTCTCCTGATGCGCCTGGTGCAGTTTTCTTGAAAAAAAAAAAAGGTCCCCTTGGGGTCGATTTTCCCAACTTTGTGTGTGCACCTAGTGGTCAGAGATGGTATTACAGTGTGTGTAATTGCACTGGTGGGGACATTTTCCTGACAAAAGTGTGTAAGTGTGTATAAGTGTGTATATCATTTAAGCTTCATATTTTGTGAATATCTTTGGTATATGCACTTTAATTTGATCAGACGTTTTATATTTCAAATTATTTTTTCCAAAATTCTACAAAGCGGACCCATTTAATCAATAAACTTCCTTTCAAAGTGGTTTTATCCTTTGAAAGAAATGAATGATAACATTTCTTTGGCCTGAATTACACAAAAAACATGAATTAACAACTATCAATTAATAACTAAAGATAGTAGTATATATACAGTGTATATATATGCATATATACTGTATAATACACAGTATATATGTATATATACTGTATATATACTATATATGTATATATACTGTGTATATATACTGCGTATGTATATATATATGTGTGTATATATATATATGTGTGTATATATATATATATATATATATATATATGTATATGTATATATATATATATGTATATGTATATATATATATGTATATGTATATGTGTATATATATATATATATGTATATGTATATATATATATATATATATATATGTATGTATATGTATATATATATATATATGTATGTATATGTATATATATATATATATATATATATATATATACATTAGTTTTTTATTCTTTCAATAATTGATACATTACCAGGAAATTCATAGGGGAGCAAAAATTATAACCATTTTAACATAGTAAATACTTGGACACCAGTAAAGTCCAGGGGTTTATATTTCAATTAAAATAAACCAATGTATCATTGAGGTGAACAGGTGCCACATGCACATTTTAAAAACCTGTTAACACCCACCGGGTTGCTGGCGACCCGGTGGGTATTAACAGGTATGTTCTGACATGTTACATAATAAGTATTTTACCACAAAAGTTCAAAACTTTTGTCAATATGGACATGCTGTACATCGATTGATTGGTACAATTCTCTGCCATTCAATCATTCCGTTCATTTTACTGAGATCATAAGCACCAAAGCACTATTCATGATCTTAGTGCTCATACTATTGAAAAAATAAATAAATAACAAACGTTGATGCTTCCCTACCTGTAGGCTGTCCTAACCGCTCAATCCCCGTCCATTCCTCTCATTTATATTCCACTAGTCCATAAGTGTCCACAGATCAAAAGGATAACACGGGTTTTCCAAAAGCATTAATCCAGGTTATGAATATTGTCCTGTAGAGTCCATGCTAATTGTCTGCTAACTGTCTGCTAAAGTCATTAGCCGATCTTGTTCCTTCTGAAATAATAATTTCTTGGTGCCATGCACCGCATTGCTGGGTATGTTTGTTTTCTTCAGGTTGCTGCCTACACAATGAAACTATCCCCACCTGTTTCTGTTTAGTTTCCACCCCGGGACAGCCCTCGACATCTAGCAAGTGCTCCCACTGTGGAGCATCAATATGCTGCGTCATCTCTCTGAGCAGCCATTTTAGAAACAGCTCTCATTGGCTATGAACACGTCAATCATGGCAGGTGTAGCCAATCACATTCCCTTTCCAATGGGATATAGTGTGATAGGAACATCCAATGGGAGCCAGTCCAAATGGATGGGCCTAAGCCCCGCCTCCCAGAGCCATACATGTGATTTATGAGAAAAAATATGTTAATCAGTGTTTGAATGAATGTAGAAAGGTTTTGTAAGTCGTTTTAAGTCTTAAATATGTTTTTTTTTCTAATAGCATAAAGTGAGTAAAAGCATTTAGAAAACTTTGGTCACTTGGAGAGGTTTTGGAGAGGTTTTGGCAAACCAGTGACACCTGTAATACCAAATACTGAAAACTCCCTAGCTCCCATTAGGTTAGGACTAGAGTTTTGAAACTTTATAGAGGTCTTGTTGACAATGTGTAGAAGGCATGTGTTGTGTTTGCATAGTGTGGCACAAAGTATATTTCAGTTTTGTTTTTTAGATGGGACCAAAATAACTATTTTGAACCATGTTTGAACTGCTGTAGTGTATGTTGTGTTTTAATGACATGCTAATCAAGCACATTTCCATAAACTAGAAGAAGTTAGGTCTCAAATGAAACCTCATACAACCTTTTCCTTTTGGGAACGAGAAATAGACAAAAATCTGGCAAAAGAGGTGGATTTTAACAGGTTAAAAATTAGTTCAGTTTGCTATGTACTATTTTGAATTATGAACCATTTTCCTTTACAAATGTACACATTTTTCACCATAAATTGTTGCAAATTCCATTTTCTTTTATTATTAAATACTCATTGTTTGTCATTAATTAGACTAACTTTTGTTTTTATGATCAAGCAAACTAAGTGATTTGGTCATCTCAAAAAGGTAATCAACCACAGCTGTATCAACCAAAAGAAATGAATACATTTTGCTCAGTATATACGGATGTGGATATTATACATTTTTGTTAGGTGGGAGGTAGGCCTAGAAAACCTCTTAGCCCCAGAGTCTAATGGTAGGTTAAGGTGGGACTGCAGACTATGGCTGCCCACTGCTCCTAAATAGTTAGAATGGGTTAAATGCCAAGCTTATATTCCTTGAATGTGTACATGTACTTAGCAAATCAAATAAATATTATATGATATATGGTGTATACATCATCAAAATACACTATTGATATCATGTTAAATATCTCAAGCCAATATTTCAATCCAACCCTCAAGCAAGTGAACAACACAAACATAGCAAGCCATCATATAATTCTTACTAGTCCAACAGCAAGATGCCCAGCTCACAGTCTGTCAGCTAAATTTTATTTCGAGAAGCTCTCGCCAACGACAAAAAGCCAGTCTGAGATTTACCCTTGCTTGGCCACTCTCTTCTCTTCTTAGCTTTCTCAGTGTCTTCTCTTCGGTCTCCTAGTATTGGGCCTTCAAAATCTTCCTCCCAGCAGTCCAAAACTCCTGTGCTAATGGGGTAAACACCACCATTCCCCCGGTGCTTCAAGCTCCGAGTCCTGGCAGCATGGCTAACTGAGCTAACTAGCTGACAGCAGCTAGAGTTTAGGGTTACTTTAGCAATGAGTAAAGCTTTCTGTACATTAGCAAACTCCGTAAATCACAGAGTCGAGACAGTCTGGTTAGAGGGAAAACCAGACTAAACTTTTTGACAAAATATTAGCCACTTTCACTAAAATCAGTCAATTCAGTTGCAGACTGGGAGTTCATACCCGCTCACCTAAGCTACATAGTGAGTAAGCAGTGCTCTGTTAGCCTATATAAACTAAGGCCGCAGTTATCAATGCTCTGTTAGTCACAGTTTTAGTGGTTCTGTCTCTGTGCTTTGCTTTTTCTCTCTAAGTGAGATTGAATTGTGATAGATCGATTAATGACTGAATGAATAACGTTACTTGCATTTGAATTTGCATCCAGTAACTTAGTGGTTATCTTTCATTAGCTGACAGAGACAGGTAGCTGCTGTCAGCTAGCTGCAAGTTTCTATACTGTAACTCTAGCTCAAGATTTTTCAGTTTTAGTGTTTCTTTTGACAGGCTTTGCCCTTTCTGTCATGCACAGATTTCTGCTTTTTAAACTTTTGCAACCTCAATGTCACTGAGCAGCAATCAATAATGGCAAGCTCCATGGTGTCTTACAGGTCTGCTCCTCGACTCAGTACCTCCTAAGCTGCAGTCTCGCAGCACAGTTGCCCAAGCACCAATACCCCACATATCCCATTACCCTCCCATTACCCCATGCACCAACATTACGACGCAAGGCAATGTTCCGGTGCCGCAGTATAACTGACAATAGCAAAGGCTTGAACAGCCTTGCACCATCTCAGTCCAATGCCTTCTTTTTCCCTAAGCGTAACTTTGGCTAGACCGCAAACACATTCAATTAGACTGTAATATCTCAAAAGATAGGTGGTGGTGACAGGTGAAGGTATCAGATGGTAAATACAATTCTTACTGTAACATTGACCAAAACACTATGTAAGATTCAATGAAAAATTAGATAATAATTAAATAGCTCAGGACAGGCTGTGTTATGTCATGATTTTATCAGAGCTAAGGGGCATTTTTCGGCCTGACGTGAAGCATATCCAGGATGGTATTATTATGTTATAGTCACATTCCAATTTAATATTAAAAAATAATATCCAAAATAAAATAGGCCCTCCAGGGCTGACTGCCTGCACATACCAAGGCAGTTGCTATGGAGCACAGCATAGGACATGTTAGCCTTCACTAGCAGCTAGAACAGACAATCACATTTGTTTTGCTTAACAGTAAAGAAAGTCACACAATCACACAAACTAACTGATCGAAGGAGCAGTAGAGCAGCAACTTGTGTTTTGCGATTCTCAAAGGAATCTGGGAGCTTTGAAGAGCAGAGAGAACAGCTTCAGTTCTTTGTCGTAAAGGGCTGTCTGACATCAATGAAATGCGCTAAAATATTCTAAATATAGCGGGGAATACTTGGCTGATTGTTCAATCTGGTCTGTGTAATGGCAGTGTTTGAAATAAACGGCTTCCCTCCAGCTATCAGTTTATTAGTCCAACATTTTTTCAGGATTTTGTATATAAAGTAATGAATAATTACTATGATTTGAACAGTGGACATATATCTGACAGTCCTAAAGAACATGCATATTAACACTAGTCGCTTGTGCTCACCCAACATTTTTTACTGCGTCTGCCATTTAAAGCTGCCTAGAACAGGGCCTGAATGGAACACCACTCAGTTCTAAATTCCTAAATGTAAACTCTGGGCAAAACCATATACCCTAAAATTAGGGATGTTAAAAGCGTATACAAATATGTTTTTTTATTTTGGAAGCATTATAATTTGGTAAAACACAAATCAAACAAGTGAGGGAGGAATACACCTTTCCTGACTTTTTCGGTCCCCAATTTACCTATGCCCCACCAGTCCCCCACCTGTCACAGTCACAGGGATTCAGCTGCTGACCCTTAGAACACACTGTTCCTGACTTTTAGGTCCCCACGTCATCTTTGCCCATCCCCCACCTGCACGAGAGCTGCCGACAGTGAGTGGGCGGCAGCTCATGCAGGTGCAGTTGAAGCAGGCACGAGCAAAAGCTGGCAGCAGCACAGGCTCCTAAAGACGCAAATGGACACGGATGGAACACACGGAAACTAACGTTAGGTAAGTCATGTTACACTAAACTGTTTTAGTAATTATTAATTAGGCTAAATATGTGTTTGCAGTCTATGGTTTGCAGCATTGTTTTTATATTAGCATGGTTTGCCAATGCTAACAATGGCTAACTTTTCACCAGCTAGCTAGCTAGTGTTACAATGTTGATAGCAAACTCTTATTAAATTAGCTACACATTTGAGCTGGTATTTCAGCATTTTTTCTGGTTATGGATTGCCTTTTTTGCCACTGACTGTTACCTGGCTGGTCTTGCATAGTTATACTATTACTAATGTTAGCTAATATTTATGGGCATGGGAGCATGGGGCTAAGCAGAGAAAATGGGGATGTTTAATGAGCATTTGTCATCTACTAGCTAGTTATCAGTAATGTTAATGTTAGCTACCGTAGCTACCAATGTTCAATATCTTTCTAGAATATGTTCTTAATACAGGGCTAAACAAGTTACACCTAAAGTTTAATAAACAGCAGCTTAGTTTCTGTTAAACAATGGGCTAATTATTTTCTAATCTTAAAGAAAATCATGAATTCATTTTACTCTTCTCATTCATATCAGTGGTTTTGCTTGCACAATTTACTTTAATTATGTTTAAAAAATGGTGTCTGAGCAGCCATACAGCGCAGTGAGACAGACCAACACGCTTTGTCTTTGGTGTCGTCAACGCACAGGACGCGGGGGCCCAGACTAGGTTTAATATTTGATGCTATGGGAATCAGACCGGGCTGGACAGATGGACAGAGCGTAGCTTTTCCTCAGAGCACAACATGTGTCTGTATGTAACATACAGTCAAATGTGAAGTGGTGGGAACATACCTATTAGACTTCTACAGGCTGCTTTGTGTAAAGTTTCAGCTGTTATTTAAATCTGAGGCATTGCTTCTGTAAAGATCTCTGCTTTCATCCTGCCACACCTGCAGTGCTGTGTTGTTCTGCACATGGTCAGATTTAACCTGG
This sequence comes from Gymnocephalus cernua, assembly GCA_023631565.1. NCBI lineage: Eukaryota > Metazoa > Chordata > Actinopteri > Perciformes > Percidae > Gymnocephalus > Gymnocephalus cernua. The sequence continues at coordinate 5,696,053 of CM042437.1, read as the reverse complement.
TTAATTAAGCGCAGGTAAACAGACTGATAAGAGTCCATAAACTTCCTTCAAGCCATTTTATCATCTCTATAACCATCTTTTAAGTAAGGGAGTTTTTTTCAGTATAGGTTTAAGCATGGACTCGACTTTCGTATCTCCACAAGCTGCAAACATAACAGCTGATGTATATGTACAGATATTTAAAAAAATGATGAAAAGAACAATGGGATACATACACATGTTACATCAACTGTTTGTGTTTAACCACTTGCAGGCAGAGTGCAGGATACACCAGGCTGAAGGCACACTTACGGCTGAGGGAGCATCATAATACATGTTTATCCAGGCACATGGAATACCTAAAACACCAAAGCCAGGTAATAAGGTGGAATATTAAATGTGATACAATAATGTAATATAATATTCATACAAACATTACAATTCACCTGTCTTTTCAATGGTGCCTCTTATACTTAATGTTTTAGGTTTTAATAAAGAAAACTGTGTGTAGGAGGGTAGTGCCCTGGCTCTTTAGCTCTTTGTGAAATCAGGTGAACAGTGACTTGGTACTCTGAAAGCCACCCCCACTCCTCTCTCAGTTGACTTGTATTGTGTGAAGGTTTCCTCCTCTTCATCTGTCTGCTAGAAAACAGAAACATGTCTAAAAGCTACTGTGTGGCGGTATTCACTACACGGTAAAGAACCCAGAACTTACGTTTTTATAAGCTGCCATCCCAAAAAAAGTGAGCTTTTATGAAGACAAAAGTGGTAACAGACGTGAGGAATCAACAGGGAGAATGCAGAGACACAAAGCTAACGATATGTCCGAAGTTATGTTTGCAAACATTTGGTTACCAAGTCAAATATCCATATTTAGTTTTAGGCTAACTATATGTCTGTAAGTTACGCTAACACACGTAACATCAGACATCTTTAGATTAGTGTCAGAAATCCTACAGTCTCCCCATTCTCTCTGCTGATTCCTCACGTCTATCCACTTTTCTCTTTATGAAGCTCAGTTTTTTTGGATCAGCAGCTTATAAAAACTTAAGTTCTGGGTTATTTACCCTGTTGGTAGTTAAAATCAGCACTCACTAGCTTTTAGAAATGTTTTTGTTGTTAGCAGATGAAATAAAGAGGAGAAACCCTCACACAACACAAGTCAATGGAGAGCAGAAATTCACTTTCCCCTCTGGTGGGAGCGGGACTTAAATGCGCCCTGTCTCTATGACGCCTGCTCTCCCTCCATGCCACCAGTGCCCTGAGTTCCTCATTCATCCACTGACAAAAAAAAATCAGCCAGATACTGGCAGTAGTACAGGCACTGGCGGCATGGAGGGAGGTCAATGCCAAACTCATGGTGTGAGCGCAACTGTAGCGTGATGAAGCGGGAGATAAGACAACTTTTTAAAACATACGCACTGTGAAGAATAGACAATAGTTGAGATTATGGAAAAACGTTTTTATCTGATTCACTGGTCATTTTATTTCTATAGTTTGCAGCTGACTTTACTAGCTGACTTCTCTATTGGCTGTTGAAACAGGTGACGAGTTGAGTTGAGTTAAGATGGGCTCGTTCAGACCCCTGCAACTTTCACCTACAACGTTCTAAAATGGTTTCATCTCATCCCAAATCTTTGGTTTGAACTGGATTTAGTAGTTTCCTTTAACCTGGCTATTATGGCTATGATTTATATACATCTTTTTTCCTAAATTCTACATATTTTGAGCCCTTAACCTGAAAAACTGTAAGAGAAGCATGCCACTCTTAAATGCATATAGCAGAAACACTGTAATATAGTAATTATTTTTCCAGTGCTTTATATTGTTTTTTCCCCCCCATAGGAAGTAAGTCTAGATTCTGGGAGCAACACAGAGATGTGCACTCCTGAGAGTTCACATGATGATGTTGGGGATGACCCAGATGTACCACCCCTGAGGAGAACTGACAGCCTATCCGTAAGTTTGCACAATTAAAACTAGCTGGACACTAGGGCTAAACGATTTTGGTAAATAACCTAATTACAATTTTTAAAAGCAATATTGCAATTGCAACTTAAAATGTGATTATTTTTAAGCTCTTTCTCTGCTGTATTCAACAAAGACAAACGACAAATCATTGTATAGTATGACTAATACAATATTAGATAGAACATAACTGTTCTTTCCTGTTATGATGAAATTAGGTGATGCCATAAATCCAACAACTATTATGTGTATATGTTTAGATAATTGCCAGCCAAATGCTTTAACATTATTAAATCCCTCAATTTACAAAATGAAATTTTCTGTGGCTAGCGGTCTCTCAATCAAAACAATGGATGGTAAACAGACTTTTGATGACGTGAAGTTGCATGGAATTGTGGGAGTTGTAGTTTTCATCTTTAAACACCATCCCCGATTAGTTCACAGATGAGTTTACTCATTCAAGTTTATTCATGTTACGTTTAGTAACGTTTATTCATGCCATTCTAATAGCTGCAATTTCCCCAACATAATTACAGTTTTTTTATTTGATTTGTATTGATATCTGAGCAGTAAGTCAACAAGCAAGCTAACATCAGCCAGCAGCTAAATCACACTCACAATCAGGGCTCCACACTAACTTTTTGCCTTGGTTGCACTGGTGCGCCTAACTTTTTTTATTTAGCTGCACCAGCACAAAATTTAGGTGCACCCACATTTTTCCTTTTCATCACGCTCCATATAGATTCATATATATTATGTAAATGATTTTAAACAAGAATAAGGTGTAGGTAAATACTTTTTAGTTGAAGCACAATCATACTGCATATAAACTTCACTGAGCTTAAAACATTTTAAGTTAAACATTTCAAAATAGAAAGTGCTACTGTTTCAAAGTGCTTCTCTGAACTGAGATCTAACATTTCATGGCTCAAAGTCTTATAGCTTCTTCCCCTTTAGCCTTGGCTAAACCAGCTTGCCAAATAAAATGCAAAGACAGGGTTTACTTCTCAGTTTGAAAATATACAGCTGCAACACATGTAAATGAAGATTATCTGAAATAAATAGCCTAGGATATATTTAAAAAATATATATCTCTGAGATAGCTCCTTCACTTGTTATCAACAACAATAACAGACTGATTAAAAGAGAGAAAGAGGGTGCCCGGATAGCTCATGTGGTATATATAGAGGTTTACTCCTTGACGCAGCGGGCCAGGTTAGACTCCGACCTGCGGCCCTTTGCTGCATGTCACCCCCCCCCCCCCCCCCCTCTCTCCCCTTTCATGTCTTCAGCTTTCCTATCAAAATAAAGGAGAGAGAGAGAGAGAGAGACTGAAGCGTATGCTACTCACAGAGTGACGGCTGACTCATTATGAATGGATCCAGCACGGGTCGAATGCGCTTTGGCGGGTCAGCGGCATTACACACGTCTTGAGTATGAAATGTCTGTATTGCGGCCGCATTAACAGAGTTACCAGCGGAAACACTGGTACAAATACAGGTTTCCCTCTCATGCTTAACAATATAGAGCTCTGTTAATTAAAACTGTAGACAAATGTCGCAGTGTGGACCGACGCTGTGTCTCTTCCTGTTGCACGGTGGCCGTGTGTGAGTGAATGGGGGCGGGGCTGCGCGGATGGGTCATGTAAGGCAGCGGAGAGGACACCAGTGCAACCTAGGAAAAATGTTAGTCGCACCCTTACAAAATTTGGGTTCATGTGCGACCAAATTGGTCGCACTCTCGAGCCCTGACAATATATTTCACATGTTGATGTCACAGGTTAGCAGAGTGCTATTAACCGTGGTCAAAACAATTATATTAAAAATAACTTAATGAGCGTGTTGAACGGTGTTTTAACCTTATAATGTTACCTGTCATGCATTAGCATGAGCTACCAGCACATTGTAATGTTAGTAGCCTAACATTAAGCTGGAACAATTGATACTGAAATGTATCAATAAACAAGGTCTCTGCTGTGTTACTGTGTTGCAAAGTGGCATGTAATGAATGACAAAATTATGCTGTGTGGCAGAAAAAAGCAGCATTATGGTTACTGAGTATTATTCTTTCTGCGAAACATATGATTTACAATTACTCTCAAACGTATATCATCTGGGTGCCGTGTTTTGATGGAAGTTAGAGGAACCAGAGGTCAAAGGTTATAGGATGCCACTGACAGGTGACTAAATGAAATGTCCCATGTCAGAAATAAAATTACAGATGTCCGTGGGTTAAAAAATTGTTGGAAACATTTATAGTGTAAGTAGACAACTCAACAAATTATATTACATAGATATTGTCATTTTTAGACATTTTAATGCAGAAATGTTACATATTGTATCAGTAATTAAAATGCAGTGGAATTAACTTCTATTAACCGTGTAGTAGCTGTTAACACATCTTTGACTGTGTATGTTATAGCAGTGCTTCCCATACATAGGTTCTACTTGTGTGCACCACCCAGGTAAATTGAGACCCGCCCAGGTAGATAAAATCCGAATATAATTTTCTTTCCAAAAAACGGTGTATTTTTTTACAGCGCACACAGACCAAATTTTAAGGATTGATGCACTTTTTTAAATTATTAATCAGGGCTCGACATAAGCAATGGCCCGATGGCCCGGGGACAGTAAAAGAGTATGTCGGGATAGTTGATTGGCCAGTTACTGGCCCGCACGGGCCAGTGACAGTGTCTCTGTCTGCTGCATCAGCAAACGTCATACTGAGTGGCACAAAGCTTGTGAATGTTAACTAATATTTCACATTTTCACCTCAGGTAATTTTTAACGTTAGTTAAAATGTCAAAGAACTATGAAGCTAATGTGAGAAAGAGGGCATTGTTAGTGTCATGGAAAACACAGTAGCCTACACCTGGGTGGAGAAAGGCCATGATGGCATGTAGGCCGACGGTTTCGTTTGCCGGCAATTTCCAACAAAAGCCGACCAGCTAAACCAACAAAATGCCACACAGCTTCAAACACAATTCATTTGGATACAAGCGTTGCATGTTAGAAGAGACGGGATTGTGAACAGCGATGTCCGCGCTGCGCACACACACTCTCACTCTCGCAGAGCCGAGGTGTGTGCGTTACTTCACGCAGCAGATGTAACTGACTGGAAACGATACCGAGGATTATTTAGCCTACTGCCACTGGCACGGATGAACAAATGCTACAGTCGTTACTGTAAGTAGCCTACAATAAAACCTCCATGATTAAAAAGTTAATACTTATCAATACCCACCTACCTGTTCTACAGGCATCAACAAGTTTCAGTCTGCTCTGTCCACTCGCTGTGCAAACACAGCTCTACTCTGCAAATAGCGACTCTTTACAAACAAGCTAAAATGAAAGATGTCAGTTTGTAGTCTGTTTATCTTGAACTTTGGACAAACTCTTGTAAACTTAGCTGCTGTCTTAACGAACCATCCTCTCCACTGGAGCAGTAACCTGTGGATGTATTATAAGACCAAAACATATACATGTGGCTACTTAATATGCACGTGAATTACGTGATCGTTATGTCCGTGTTCATCATTCTTGATGATGTTGCCAGTTGTATTCTTTTGCAACAGCATTGTCTTATTTCAAATAAGGCATTCACGATGAATGGTAGCCTGCTTATCAGTCCATTCATCAGTAAAGCTGCTGTTTTCCACATCAACTTTTCGCTTCAGGCTCTTTGACTGTGATATTTTTACCTGACAACAGGCCTTTCTTTCTGCAAACATTTTCCACCAATCAGGACACTGCATACTACAACAACGTTTCAGTAATCAAAGACTTTAACCATCACTCAGTGAACTGCCCCCTAATCTGGGGACTTTTTCTAGTTAAGTAGCCTATCTAGTTATCGTTATGGATTGTCCATGTTTTTTTAGGAGTTTGCTTACACTAATACATGTACAAAATATAGCATTAATTTAGTAAGAAAGTGAAGTATCAAACAAGCATATGCTTATTAGGTATAAATACATTTTATTTTCTTTATTTGAAAGTCCGGCCCCTGGAGTGTCTGCTTAAAAAGATTCTGGCCCTTGGAAAAATGTAGTTGATGACCCCTGGTCTAGCTTTACTGCTAATGGCACAACATACAGTGACAGTGGCTAGGTGGGTTATAACCATTTTCTGAAGCTTCATGGTAGGTGCGCCGTATATTTTCCGGCTTTTTTGTCCTTTGCCAATCACACCTACGATATTTCTTTCAGGGCCAGTAAAAATGTAGAAGGGGCCAGCAAAACTCTGATCTACTGGAGGCCAGTGGGGATTTTTTTATGTTGAGCCCTGATTAAGTGACATAGTGTGGTTAAGAGCCCATTAGCTGTTAAGATGTCTGCTTTCCCCCTGAGAGACTTGGCTTTGACTCCTGGTCTGACCACTCCTTCAGTAAAACTAGATGTCCCTACTGTACCTCCAGATGTGCAAGTCATTTTTGATCAAGTGATCTACCAATGTACACAATATAGTTTTGTTTCATTAAAAAAGATGAACTGTACTTATAAGTATTGTTATATATGCCTTTTATTCAAACAGTAAAGGTATGTTGCCAGTAATCTGTCAATTTGTTGTATTAATATATTATCATTCAATATTTTAACAGATTCCTCAACATCTAAGAAAAGACAGCAACCTGAGTCTGACAGTTGTGGCCCAAAAACAGGTATTTCACATATTAAATGCAGTGGAATATGGACCCATTTCCAAAAAATATATATACGTTAGACCTTGTTGTGTATGTATATATGTAGTTAGTTTGTATGACCCATAAGTAAATTGTTGCCAGTTAACTGTCAATTTCTATTACTGATATACTTGTCTATTACTTTGGCAGGACCCTCAACATCAAAAAGAAGAAAGGAAACAGAGTCTGACACTGGGGACCTTAAAACAGGTATTTAACACACTAAATACACTTTTAGCTATTTTAATACTTCTTCCATCAGCCCCTATCTCCATACAGTAACCTGTTCATTTCAATCATCCCTATCTTGATTGTGATCCTGATGCAATTTCAATGAGAATTACAGTCCTGCATTATTTGTAAGCCCTTGGTGACATACTGTTATTCGAGGCTCTAGCAAGCTACATAAACATGAACTCAAGTTAAAGTTTTATGCATGAAACACGTGTCACTATTGGCAAATAATTTCAGAGATTGAGAGGAAATGCTGTTAATAGTTTAGCCTTCTGCTAATTTTACCCACAGGCTTGTGAGCCTTCAGTTTCCGAATGTAGAATAAATACACCTTGGCGAAGTTGTGACTGAGTAGTTTATTTTAAAATCGACATCAGTAGTTTTGTCTGTTTTCTTGACAGTAACTTTAGGTACTGGTCAGAGTGTGTTACCTGACACAGTAAGCTGTAATGCCCCTTTAACACCAAGGGCTCAATCAGAGTTATATCCAGGTTGACTGTGTTTGAATGGGTTAAATATGGGGATATAATTATGTGAATAGTTGGAAATGACCGTGGGGCAGTTGTCACAGGTCACCGCCTATGTTTGCCACACACTTTGAAAAAACAACAACATAAATTTTGTCTCACTGTGCTTTACTGGATCTTCACTATAGGCTGTATAAAACTAGGATGTTCACATGCAGCTTCAACAACAGCAGAGCGGAGCGGTACAATTCATTTCCCAACAGTAGGCTGGCAGTGGCCGCCCGGATGTTCACCAGTCTGAATTTTGCAGAGCTGTAGCGGAGCTTTACATGCAAAACTGGCTATAAATACCCAGCATTAGAACGTAAACATATAGAAATATGTTTCATTTAATTCTCTCGGCACCACCGCTCTTACTCCCTCTCTCTGGTACGAGACAGTCTGACCGTTTGCAGCCTGTAGTTCAGTGCAACTGCTGGGAAGTCTTTTTTATTTTTTAAATGAGTCATGAAGCCAACAGCAAAGCCCTACTTTACTTCGAATTAAATGAAAAATACAAACAAAATAGTCAAAAAACGATACTAGTTACCTATTTCCTTGTCCATCTGCTCAAATAAACATGCAGAGGAAAAATCACACTGCACAAAATCATCTGAGAATAGTTTGATGGTTATTTACTGTGCCTTAGAACATAATCACTGCGAAACAAAATAAGCTTCATTTAATCTCTCCTTACTGTACTTCAAATAGCTAAAAAAAACAGTTCTGCTGGACGGGAGTACTGTATGTGATGTTAGCTGTTCACTGAATATGACGTGCAAAGCCCTGCTACATTTCTAGCACTTAAGGTTATTGTCATGCATTGCTCCTGGGTTGACCCAGGTGAGCTCTGATGTCATGACCAGGGATATATCCATTTAGACTCAGGCTCAGTTTGAAATTCCAAAAGGGTGAACCCTTGCCCTGATCAGACAACGCTTGTGAAACCCTGGCCGAACCTTGGTCAGTGGTGTGAAAGAGGTATAAGAGGTAACACCTCTTCTCACAACAGGTAATAACATGCTTACTGAGTGATATGTAAATATAGTGGTTGTGCTTGTGCCATTTGTTTTCTGTTGTCAGCCACTAGGCATTAGTCAATACAACTGATGCTGTAAAACAAATAAGGTCACCACACTGTTTTTTTAAGTATAGAGGCTTCAAGTTGGTGTAGAATATTCGCTTTTAGGACATTGCTCAATAAAAAATACACATTTGATCAAAATAATAAAGTTGATTGTCACTGGTCACTGAATAATCTTTTACATTGCCAGACTACGCCCCTAATTGTCTTTTTTCTGTTTCTTTAGAAACCTCAAAGAAGAGCAGTTGGTAATTGGCAGAGGTCCACGCTGTGGAAAAGACACTAATGGCCTTCATCGAATCTGGTAAAGTACCATGGAAGTCAGAGTGTGTTGCCTGTATTAAGGCTTCACCAGAAGCACTTAGAAAAAGAACATGGACGGCAGTAAACTTTTATTTTAGAAATCGTATCACTGCCATTCAGCGTAAAAAGTGCAAGAAGAATTTACTGAAAGACTTTGCACTTGTTCTTGCGTTTTGATACGTGGAACGCTCTTTGCATTTGTTGTAACATTTATCTTTAGCACCCAGCAAACTGTTATTTCTGGTACTATCTCTTATCCCCGGAGGAGAACTTTTCTTTTGCTTACTCTGCTTACCTGAGTGCACAATATGTCCAAATATCACTCAGTTGGTCTGTCACCTCAGTTATGAAATATGTTCCATGCAAAATGACCATTTGTATATTAATAACGTTGGTTGAATAGGTGAAGAAAATGTTGTATGCTCAGTTTTTACTAAACTTTACTATTTAAGACACTTTGGCTATAAGAAGCTTGCGCAGGCGCACTACTTGTCTCTGTGTGAGAAGTGCTGAAAATGGCATTGGTTTAAGAAGCACAGAGCATACAACTGGATAATGAGACTTGGATATGGCATGTGAAATTATATAATTTGCTTGCGAGCACAGAATCTTGACACATTCAGGAGTATTAAGTATTCCTTTATTACACTTGCAGTTTAGCCAATTATGAATAATGGATTTTAGATAGACTGACAGACGTATAGGTCTCCAAATTCATGGTTCTAAGTCACTGCTGAAATCACTGTAGCCTCTACTGCCATGATGTGTTTGCTGTTTTTTTTGTGCATTCCAAAGGTTGGCTTCTGGTAAAGTTAAATAAGAGGCAGAATGAAGCTAAAACAATGCGAAGGCCGTTTGAATAAAAGTTTTGTGAAAATATGAGCTTAATTTGTCCCTTTTTACAGCAGATCTAGGTTCTTTCCCATCAGATCGATTCTGGAAGAAAACATCTGGTATTTAAATCAAAATCAAATCAAACAAATTCAGTAAAATGCATCTTTGTAAAGCAGGGCTGGTGTTTGTCATTGGCGATCAATTGACAAACCAGTTTTTATTTTTAAAATTAGTTTCTTTGTAATTTATTGAATCATTCTCAGTAAAAGAGCAGTACAAATGCAGCATAAACGTGACATCACTTGTTTAAAGTTTGGATATTGAAAGAATCTACTCTAGTGTGTTGTTTCAATCTAACAAAATGCTTGTCATGAGTTGTGCAGTGCCTAACAGTGGTGTTGATTGTATGCTAATAGACATAACATGACTGGTCCCCGAGGAAGGACGGAAATTCAGGTGCAGTCCCCAGGGGGGAACAAAATTCAGGTTTTAAATTTATTTGAGAGTGTTTGATGTTTAAAGTCATTTTTGTGTTCACATAAAATTATAATGATTTTAGCAGTTGAAATCATGTCTCTAGCCCCTTTAGAAAGGGTGGATCCCATCAGGCTGCTGCCTATCAATGGATCCCACGAGGTAATAAAAACGTGTATGTGTGTGTGTGTGTGTGTGTGTGTGTGTGTGTGTGTGTGTGTGTGTGTGTGTGTGTGTGTGTGTGTGTGTGTGTGTGTGTGTGTGTGTGTTTCTTTAGGAGACAGAGTTGTTGGACCTGACCCTCGTAAAAGATGTCAGAACAGGGAGAAGCACCAAAACTCCCAAGGTACCATCGCACGTAAAAGCACTCTATGAATAACCAAGAATATGATATATATTGTTCAGTGGTAGTCATTATTAACACCACTGAGTGGGGTTCTCCAATGATTTTAAATCATGATTACAGTGGCTGCTTCACAAATTTCCAATTATCTTCTCACTCTGTTCCTTTCACTACCTCCACATTTATTTTGTCATCCAGAAATTGATGTTCATATTATAACATTGTTTGCTGTAGCAGAGGAAAAGCTCCTTAAAAGCTGGTGGATTCCTCCTCACTAAGTCTTTTCAGTTTGGGCAGGGAAGGAATTAAACTTATTATGATCGCACCCAAATTCATAAAGAAATACATTAAGAAAACCGTGTAAGATGAGGTGAAGCCAGACACTGCAATGGATTACTGTGTGTACATATGTGGGGGTCTGTCTTAACTTCAGTACTGAATAATATTCACTAATATTCACTAATAAAAGGCTTAGAATATTTATGGCTAATTTTATTCATTGTTGTTTTATGATGATATTTGGGGCATTTGTTACACTTTCTTTTGATTACATGTTATGATGTATTATTGGATCAAAGGTGCCTGACATTGTTTTCTACATGCATGACTAATAAATGTTGTGTATGGAGCATAAAGGATAGTGCAGAGCCAATCCTACATGCGCTCCAGAACCCAACACATTGACGTTTGCGCGGGATCAGCAGATTTTCCACATGAAATGGCACATGCCACTTGTGCCAACTTAAAGTGACACCTTCTTCAGGCGAGAAGCAGAGTACCCTGTGTACCACTAGCATGGTAAACAACATATTTAACACATATCTCTTAGACCAGAGAGCTACAACAGGGGGTCCACAACCCTTTGGGGGGTCCTCAGAGTTACTCCAGGGGGGCCGCCAAATTATTGTTTGCAATAATGAAAGTTCTTTTTCATTAAAATGTCTAAAAATATACATTAACATGAAACACTGTGCCTTTCCCATGTATGTTTACCATTAAAATATGATGTACTGTATAAATAATGTGTGCATATCCATCCATCCACCCAGTTTAATACGCAGCTCAGTTTGATACAATGTATGTAGTAGCTCTGTCTCTTTTAGCTAATGGGTCCTTGGCCTAAAAATGTTGAAGATCCCTGTCTTAGACGCCTTGACATGAAAAAAACGACTGTCCTGTCTTAAAAGACCCAAACACACAGCAGGTTAAAAGGATTTTATCAAGATTTTCATTGTTATGCCGGTTAGGACAAACATGTGAACAGCCAACAGATTCTCACTCCCATCTCGTAAAATACAGACGCTTGATCAGGTGCCTTTGTCGTTGTTATTGACGCTAAAAGTCTCCTTTAGCGTCATATCTAAACGCGCCGTGGGCGGGCTTATGGGGCTTACGTTTCCATGACACGTGGGAAGAACGTGTGTTGGGTTTAGGAAAAAAAAATAACAGGGCGGTTGGGTTTAAGAAACAGGGCGGTTGAAAGAAAAGCGAAGGGTGGGTTTAAGAAACATGACACGTTCTGTGTTGTTTGACTATCCAACACCCCAACCAACCTCCCTATGTGGATTTTCAGTCTTTCATACTACTCGCTACCGTAGTCGCTCTTAGTGCTACGTCATCTTCAAACCCCGCGTAGCTGCTGCTGGTACGTTATACAAACACGCTGAAGGGTGCTTTTTTTTCGCCGCTTCAGACGCTGACAGCCACTGTCCAAACTTAAACAGTATTTTACAAGTTCGGAGTGAGAACGGGTTCATTAAAGAAAATCAGTAAGTAAAAAATGTAAGGGACATATTCAAATATAAGTTAATAACAATATAATAAAAAAGCAAATAACAAATCTGAGAGGCAATGAAGGAAAAAAGTAAATATAAAAAGACATTCAATGCCTATTTATAAAAAAACGTGTGAATTATGTTTAACCCCTTAATATTTCACTGATTTGAAGTGGTCACCCGTCTCCTCTGGGTGCCTCCAGCATGGCTCTGTTTCAGCAGCTTTTTATTTCTGTGTCGTCCAATAGGAGGCCAAGCTGCGCGAGCTGATGGAAGTGGGAAACCTGGTCGGCCGGCTTGAGAATCGCATGGTTACCGTGGTTACGGCTTCAGACCTTGTGAACGTCAACCAGCTCAACTTCATCGCCTCACAGGAGGAGGAAGCTAAGGTACGGAAATATCGCTCACAGTGATGATGTCACTGATGATTGGGCACGATGATGATGATGATGATGATGATGATGATGATGATGATGATGATGATGATGATGATGATGATGATGATGATGATGATGATGATGGATTGTCTGATTTTGGTAGGTGTGGTGTGTGGAACTGTTTTCTCTGTCTTCCAACCTGTTGAGCCACAATCTCAACAGAGACCAGAGTCTGTTGAAAGCGTGAGTGTATACACACACATACACACACACACACACACACACACACACACACACACACACACACACACACACACACACATACCTGATATATATTCTTCCTCTGTGCCATAGGGCAGTGATACCCAACCAGGTGTAGCCTTGTACCCCAGGGGTACTTTTGCTGTTGCCAGGGGGGAAACATTGTGGAGCAGCTTAACTCATTTTCAATAAATGTAATTATGATTTGATTAAAAGAATACATCAGCTACATGTTGCAGTTATGTAAGAGTGTGTGAAAACTAGTAAAACTAACAAGTTTAAACAGGCAGCTATAAGTAAGGAATACAGAATAGTTAGCTTAAAGTAATGACTAAACTAAAAAATGTCTTAACCCACAAGACCTCCATTTTTCAAAGTGAGCTTTTTTAGCTCAAGACCTCCAACAAATGTTGCTGTCTGTCTGAACAGTAGGTTGGGAGACCGAAGGAGAATCATTGAAGTCAGTGTTCACGATAATTTTGCTTGGTACTCACTTTGATCAAGGAAAAAAACCTTGTGATACAGCTCTAAACTTTTGTACTCTCTTTGTTTCAGGTATGTCAGGTTAACTCTCCAGCCGAACGCAGAGGGGAGAATTCCTGTCAAGAAGTATGCTCCTGATTATTATTACCTTCCTAATCTTTAATCAATGATTCTGTTAACTTTGAGACACGTGTTACAGTAGATGGTGTAGAGGATGTGAGAAAATAGCCCGACGAAATCTGTAGAGACACGCAAAACTTTGCTCTTTTCCTGTCCCTTGCTTCCAAAAATAAACTTAATTCCATGTGCACTTGGGAAAGCAAAAACAGGGACAGGATTCATGAAGGTGCCTAATTCAGCACTGACCTGGTAATCAACCACTGCCAGAGCATGAGATGGGATAATACAGTTATGAAAGAAAGCTGTCTTTTAGAAGCAAAGCAAGAGCAGAATTAGGGTCAGTTGACATATCTTTGAAGTCACTGGCGGAGAGGTGAAGTTATAAGAATGCCACGATGGTTTGAAAGTTTGGGGAGTTGAAGGAGCGGGTTTGGGGGATGTTGAGAAGCAAGGCAGTGTTTCCCCCAGTGTATTGCAAGCCTGGTGGCCCACTTGGCCTAAGTTGCCCCCCACCAGGCCTAAGCCACTGGCAATTATTTTTGAAAGTATTTTAAGACGTTTTTTTTAAAACTGCAGTTTTTTTACAGCTCGGTTGGAAACTTAAACATAGTCATAATTTCAAATGTCCAGTTAGCTTTTAGCACTGACTGTATGCAGGGACCTATGGGATCTGTGTTATAGCTTTTTTTTTTAAGATTCATTTTTGGGGCTTTTCCACCTTTAATAGACAGGACAGGTGAGAAAGGGGAGAGAGAGGGGGAAGGCATACAGGAAATCGTCACAGGTCGGAGTCGAAACCCTGGACCTCTGCGTCAGGCATAAACCTCTAAATATACTGTATGTGTGCCTGCTCTACCCACTGAGCCAACCCGGCCACGTGTTATAGCTTTTTTAATTATTAAAGGTATTGTGGAGGATTTTCTTTTTCCAGGTGGATCATCAAGACTATTGGTCCTCCTAGTTGTCAATCATTCTGCTGATATGTTTACGTAAGGCCGTCGTACGTGCTCGTCCCTAGATAGTTTTCGCTTTCTGTGGCCTCTAGCCCGACCACCTTCTCCCCGCTGTCGGCTGGTGCTTGCTCTTGCGCCCCCACCCTGACCTCGTCTCCCTCGGCCTCTAGGCGCACCCCCCCCCCCCCCCCCTCCTGGATCTTGGTCGGGATGAACAGGGCACGGGCTCGTAGTCAATATCAGATCCCACAAGACTCTCTTCTTGACAGCTCTAAACGCACCAGCAATAAAAAACAACAACAACTTAGATGCTAGACGATAGCTTGTTTGTTGGCATGTAGCATGCTAACGTTAGCTATAGAGATGCTTGTCGTAAATAGATTGTGCAAATCTTTTGGAAACATGTAAACAGAGCGAGGATGAACTAGGCATGTGCATGCTTTCTCGTGCACACGTTTAATAGGCGTTCCCTCTCGGGAGCAGGTAGGGTGTTGTGCATGTGCATTTTTTCAAAAAGTGGAGAGGGCGGTTCTTTTCTAAAATTCGGGAAAATCCTCCATTATACCTTTAATTTAGCGATTCCGTCCATGGTTCTGTTCTCACAGAAACTATTGGGCTCTACATTAGTGCTGCCATCTGTCTGTGAATGGCCCCCAGCCGGGGCCCTCGTCACAATAAAAGACACTTGCCACCGGGCTAAACAGCTTTTTTGGGGGAAACCCCCCAAGGTCATTATAGGCGACAATTTGAAACTAAGAGAAAACGCGTTCACCTGCCTGATGCAGGTGATGCAATGACTCACAGATCCAATGACGGACTTTTGTATGTTTATTTGCAGGAGAAACAGACAAGGTTGTGTATAAAAGACATTCCGTAAGTGTTTCAAAGGCCTACAAAAGGTTTCCAAAAGCCATACGATAAACAGCGTTAAACAGCAGCCAGCAAAAGTAAGACTTCCCCCATCACCCCCCTTCACAAAGGCTAAACAGGTGAACTAGCATCCTCCGCCAACACCACATGACCCACTTACCGTAAGTGACCACAAAGGTGTTCAACAATAATAGACTATACCTGGCTCTTACAGTCATGTTGTCAGGGTAAAATTTGTTTAAGTGACATTTTGGGAAACCAGGAGGTTCGTGGAAGGTAAAGTGAGTTTGGTGGAGTAAGACAAGAGGACATTTGGGGGAGTTAGAGGAGTAAATTTGGGGGTAGTTCATTAGAGGGAGGAGATATTTTAAGAAGTCAAAATGTAGGTTTTCGAGTTGGTGACATGTTGTGGTTAAGAGTGTGGGGATAATGCTGTGATGTCATTGTCTTTTTCAGCTTTGTTCGACTCTTTTCATCAGACAGAAAGAGAGTAGAGACTGCCCTGGAGAACTGCAGACTGCCCTACGGACGGGTAAACACTGCACAGAAGTTTGTGTTATTCTTAGTGTCAGTGAATAGTAGACATACATGAGAGTTTATAGTTGAAATATGTCATGAATACATGCTTTGAAAAGCTGTGGCCTTGGATAACTACAGTATATATAAGACACACACATTCTTTTTTCAACTTTATCCCTCTTTTCCCCTCCGTTTTCTATCTTCTGTTGAGGCTTTTATCTGATGCTTTTTGTCCAGAATGACTCACAGTGCACGGAGGGCTTGGAATGAGCTCAAATATCTGGGTCATCAAGTTTTGAAGCAACCAGTGAAAAGAAGTAAAGTCCCTGCTCACACTGAATCTCACATTTAATATTCCTGTGAGCACAGAGAGCGTCTTTTGGGGAAATAAATCAAAGATGAGGAGAAAATGTTTGATTATTTACAAGGTTTAAAAAAACTCTCTTACAGTAAGTAGGAAGAGGATGAAACACAGGGAGGTGCTGGAAGCTGATACAGTGTCTTGCTAATGTGTTTTTTAGTGTTTTTGCTAATTCATCACCATGTTCTATATATCTGACAGGGTGACAGTATCAAACTGGAGGACTTCACACTTGAAGTATACAGGAGCTTTTTGGACTTTCTGTGTCCCCGTCCTGAGCTCAGCAACATCTTTAAACTGCAGTAAGTATTTAGAAAATCTCCTGATGTACAGCTACAGTCGCTGACCAGTGGTGTAGTCTAATGTATTGTAGTGGGTATACTGTGCTGTATATATACATTGGCCAGAATCTGCCATTGAGGGGGGGGGGCATACCATAGTGGGGGGTCTGGGTGTCCTCCCCCTGTATTCAGATACACTTTTATGCACCAATTTACGGTGGAAATACATTTATTTAGCCTATGCAAAGAAGAAAAAAACAGATGACAGTTCAAAACATATCAAAAATATAATGGAAATGGTATGTTGTTGCGTGTCATTGGGCATTTTAAGTTTGTATATGGAAATCCTGGAGCTCTCCTAGTGGGTATACGGCGTATATCTGCGTATCACGTAGACTACACCACTGTCACTGACCCCTGATCAGCTCAAAGACTTATTAATGTTAAACAAGCTACTCTACTTTTTAAGTGTGTTCTTATTTGTTTCAGGCCAATTTCTTTGATATGGGAAGGATGATGAATAATGATTCATCTTCTGTCCCACTTGTACACAGAGGATGATTAAAGAGAGAGGCTGTGTCTTTAACTTTGGAGTGTTAATCACAGTATTGGCTCTTACTGTGTTCAGTGAATTATTGTCATTATTGATTAATCAATCGTTTAATTCCCATTTATTTGTCTATAAAATGTCAGAAAAATAAGTTTTCATTAACAAAATCTTCATCTTCCACTCCATCTTCCATCATTTTGTCTGAACAACAGTTAAAAAAAACAGTGAGATTTTTTGAAAAGCTGCAAGTCCTGCAAATAATTGTAGATTGAAGATTGCTATTGATCAATTAGAATTTTTTTTGTCTAGGGTAATGAAATAGTGTGTATCAGCTTCATTTTACTTAACTTGCACTCATTTGAGTTACATGTACTTTAGTAAAGTAGACACAATAATGTGAAAATAACGTGGGCAAATTGCAACTGTATTGGACCTCATATATTTCACCACTTTTAAAGGATTGTGTAAGATGTTTTGAGGATGTGTAGACATCCTGTAGTGCCCTGTAACGTGCGTCCTGACCCCGTTCTGTTCTGCAGAGGATGGGATGACAACATGCTGTCACTCGATCAGATGACCGAGTTCATTAACAACAAGCAGAGAGACCCGAGGCTGAATGAAATCCTCTACCCGCCTCTCCGTCCTGCACAGACACACTCTCTGATGGAGCGATACCAACATGACCAGACACAGCTGAAGCAAGGTACACACACCCCACACACACCCCACACACATACACACACACACACACACACACACACACACACACACACACACACACACACACACACACACACACACACACACACACACACTGGAGGATATTTGGTATTTTTCCACTGTATTCCTAAATAGCTTAAGATGTCGTTAGCTAGTCCGCTGCATTTGTTAACAACATGTACTTTTGTTTGTGCACATGGATGGTTACCAAAATACTCTTCCAACCCACCCACATATCCACAGAGTGTAAACTGCTAAATTAAGCACTGGAGGTGCTCACATTTGTCTGGATTGTGCCAGAAGAAAATCTGGCACCTACATCAAATCCAGATCTTGCATGATCTGTGAGATAGAGTATAGAGCTTTTTGCATACATACAGTATGAAATCAAAATAAAGCTGTTATTTTTAGGCAAACCGACTTGCAACAAATCTGGTTTCGCAAATGCTATTTAGTTTTAATTTAGACAGTAAAATGGTGTGTCAAGATTCACTACTTTTCAGTACGTCTCCCTAATATGATTTCACTGTCATTCAAACGATAAACTTTGATGAAAATGTTTAAATAGGCATAAAGAGTGTGCAGGAAAATCACATCATTTCTCATTTGTTCAAACAGCTTATGTTTGTATTCAGTAGCAAAGCAGGAAGTACGTTTTTTATCTCTAATATGTACCAAGGGGTTTATGTAACCATAGATCACAATACACTCCTAAAGGTGGATTTAGAAGGGAATGTTGTTTAGATATTAGGACATGTTGGGTAAGGCTGAACCTTTCTGTCAAGCTTAATAGGCTACATTTTCAGATCTAAAATATTAGAAACCAACGAGATGTTATGATAGAGTCTTAAAGAGACACTGCAGGGTGCATCAAATATTTATAACGAAGAAATGTGTTTCACACTTGTCCTTAAATATATCTGTGTGTGTGTGTGTGTGTGTGTGTGTGTGTGTGTGTGTGTGTGTGTGTGTGTGTGTGTGTGTGTGTGTGTGTGTGTGTGTGTGTGTGTGTGTGTGTGTGTGTGTGTGTGTGTGTGTGTGTGTGTGTGTGTGTGTGTGTGCGTGTGTGTGTTACATAGGCGTTATCTCTCTCCAGGCGTTCTCCAGTTATATCTCCAGTGACGAGAACGGAATCATCCCACCAGAAAAACTGGATCAGTCTGAAGACATGAGCTTCCCCCTGTCTCACTACATCATCAACTCATCACATAATACATACCTGACAGGTACGCACAAACACACACACACACACACACACACACACACACACACACACACACACACACACACACACACACACACACACACACACACACACACACACACACACACACACACACACACACACACTAACAGTAGTGAATCACTACTTTGCATTAAAACATTGATGCAGTCAATGGCTGTCAGGACACAACAACAAACTCGAGGATTTAAAGGTGTGAGGGGATGGTTGTTGACATCCACCCAAGAAAATGAACTGTGGGCAACAACAAAAACGCAGTCTGGATTGTGATTTTAGTGCTTAGCTATTAATTCCTTTAGTTCATTTGAAACGTTTAGAATGTTTTATTTGTTGTGAATCACACCAACACATCTACAAATCTCTGAACAAGATGACAGTTTGAGTTCTGGGAATAAAGCAGAGTGTCAGGGGAACATAAAGCTCCACTCTGTGAGCCATTATAGTTCTTCACAGTGACACTGAACTCAACAACGTCTCAGAAAATCACCTCCACTAAATACCTGATGTGCATTTGTAGCGGTTAGACCTGATAGCTGAGTGCTTAGGGAGCAAATGTCCTGAGCAGTGAGTCCCTAGTTCAAATCCTGGCTCGATGAACTCTTTGCTGCATGACATTCAGGGTTCAAAGACATGACACTACACTAGATAAGTATAGACATTGAGTAGTATTATCCTGTAATAATGTTGATAATGGTGATGATGATGATGAACATCATGATCATTATGGTTATCATCATTATTTAGGATATTATAGGTGGCAATGCACTGTATATAAGTACTGACCCTTATGGGTATAGGTAGGCGTGTATGTATGTATGTATATATATGTATGTATGTATGTATGTATGTAGGTTAAGTGTATGCAGGCATATGCAAACACGCTGTATGTATGATTGTATGTAGAAATTTATCTGGGTAAGTGTATATGTTCTTTAGTTTTTTTGTATAATTTATTTTATCTTTCTTGTCAAACTTTTTTTCCTTAACAATTTGTTTGTTAGTCTTAAAAATGTGAGAGAGGGGGGGGGCTGATATAAGCTGAAGCTTCTGTCCCTACCCTTTAGTTACGACCAATAAATTTATTCATTCATTCATTCCTTCCCCTACTTTCTTTTCACACACACACACACATCACCTACCTCTCTCCACTATCAAATACAAGCATACAATCATTCCCAAACAATCCTAATGCATTAAAGTTCTTAATCCCTGTAGTTGAATCTGGCATCATGTCTAACTTGTGTTTCAGCGGGCCAGCTGGCCGGGAGCTCCTCGGTGGAGATGTACAGGCAGGTTCTTCTGGCTGGATGCCGCTGTGTGGAGTTAGATGTGTGGAAAGGACGAACCGCTGAGGAGGAACCTGTCATCACTCACGGGTTCACCATGACATCGGAAATCCCTTTTAAGGTGCGTGTGCACATTGTAGTTAATATGTAGTCATAGTGTAGCTTGACAGAATGTACCAACAGCCAGTGGTTTCTAACCTCTTTGCCTTTTAATCTCTCACAACAAAGCAGGGAAGTTGGGACTCATTTATCACATTTCAGTTGTTTATGTCTCGCTAGCAGTTCCACCAAAGAGTGATTTCTACTCTAAACTTGTCATATGATCGGTGGTTGGGTATCACTGGAGTAAGGAGGCTAAGAGGGGCACTCTGGGACCCTATGGGTTTAAGGCTTCAGGGATCTTGGTCTCTCCTGTCAATTCTAATAAACTGCCCTAAACAAAACATTACAAAAATGACTTATTGTCTACAAACCTTGTGGGTCATCTGGCACAGGTCTTGTGGTTGTTCCAAGGGCCAAATCCTACGTTGGTGAAGCTGCTTTTGGTTTTTATGGTCCTGAATATTTAGCCACTTTGTATTGGATGTGCTAAAAAATGAGTATTGTTTAAAGGCAGACTGAAAACACTCCTTTTTCTCCTGGAGATGTGATTAGTTCTGTGGGGTTTTTGTATGTGAAATATGCTTTGCTTGGCTTTCCCTTGCATACTACTTTTCTTGGTACTGATGTCATTTTGTTTTTTTTATTTCCCAGGAAGTGATTGAAGCTATTGCAGAGTGCGCCTTCAAGACCTCACCTTTCCCCGTCATACTCTCCTTTGAAAACCACGTTGACTCGTGAGAACCTCATTATTTATTTGTTGATTTATGTGTTGATTGATCTGCATGGATGGTTTATAATGTAGATGTTTATCTATCTATCTATCTATCAGTTTGAAGCAGCAGGCAAAAATGGCAGAATATTGTCAATCTATTTTTGGAGAAGCGCTTTTGATTGACCCTCTGGAAAAATACCCTGTAAGTAGGCTAACACACACACACACACACACACACACACACACACACACACACACACACACACACACACACACACACACACACACACACACACACACACACACATCCCACCGATTGTACTGTGACCTCCATTGTGTGTGTTTGTAGCTGGAGGCGGGTGTCCCCCTACCCAGTCCTCAGGAGCTGATGGGAAAAATTCTCATCAAGAACAAGAAATCCCACAAACCCTCCAATAACACAGACACCAAAAGACTGGCGGACCAACCTGCCAATCAGAGCAACGAACCAGTGTCTCCTAGCAACAACACAGGAGGTAAGACACAAAGACAAAAGGACTTTTTTCAGCCTAGAAATCCATGTGTAATGTGTTCAGCTCTGACACACTGACAGTCTTTTTTGTTTTTATCAAAACACAAAACAGCTTGTAATGACCGTTGCTTTCTCAGGCTACAATAACTGCATATTAATACCAAAGTATTCAGGCTTTAATTTAGTAGCATTACTGTCAAGATTTTTGTTGGTACTGTTTCCAAATGCTGCATACATACAGTATGTCCTCACAAATATGAGTCACCACCAAATTAGCTTCAGTTTGAAAAAAGGTACAATGATGGCGCTGTAGCTCCAGCACTGCCACCGATGATTGGTTTATAGAGATTCAGACAGCCAAGTTTATTTTTACATATTTATTGAACAAACCACAGGAGAAAAAGACAAGAAGGATTTGGAGAAAAGAGGGCAACATGTGACAAATATCTCAAGTTTATTTGAAATAGTTTGCATAAGCATGGCTGTTACAGAGTTTATGTGACTGTAGCTTATACAAATGTGTGTTCAATTGAAGTTAAAACTTGATAATTATCGCAAAATTCTGTTCATATTTACTGAATTCAGAGTCTCCTTAAAAGCCCCTTCGTCAGAGGACACTACACATTGTTTAAAAAAATCATTTTCATTACGACTTTGGCCAAAGTGACAAATCTGCTCCTCCTGCTCACACTGGGGTCTTTGGTCTTTTTTTCTGCAGTCCTCTGCACCTCATCAGGGATGTCTCAGTAATGAGCAGGACATCCCAGAAGAGCTCGGAAGCTCAGAACAGCAATTAAACAGCAGTGCAAGGGGAAATCAGAGAGCTGTATTGACACGTCTGATGTGCAAATCCTGAAAACAGGTCTGGGACTGAGATCCCAGACGTACACAGAGAGAGTAGCCGTGCTGAAGTACATACTCATACGCTGGCCATGAACCTGTAGTCTGTGAATGCTTGAGTGGGCTGAATAATCACATGCAGAGAAGTTGTTTACAAATCTACAGGCATCTGTTTGGTTTATAATCTGATATTTAGTGTGTTTTCTACTTGAAATTGTAGCCCAGATTTTGTGCTGAGTTTGTCGTGTGTTACTCAGATATTGTGGTGGGTCATTTATTTTTGGTTTGATTGTATGCCAAAAGCAAAACTATTTCATTCTTGCAGACTGACAGATTGAAAGTGTCATACATTTCTACAAAGCACACTTGAAAATAAGGAAGCAACCAGTTATTTACCGTATTGCCGTGTAGTGTCTGGATGATACATTTCTTCCATAGAATGTTTTTTTTCCCAACCCAGATTCAGGACTTGTCACCAGCGTTAGGGTTACTCTCATCAAACTGAAGTGTTCCTATGATGGTGTGGTATTTGCAGTGAGAATACAAACCGACTTGTAATCAGTTATGTTGTGTACACAGTGTCAGCTGAAACACACAGGGTCAACTTTTATACTGGGGTTTGATATTTGGAAGAAAGAAAAAAAAAAGAGGAAGAAGGGGTGAAGAGACGATGAGGATGAAGACTTGTTTAACTTTTAAATTTTAACAGAGATGGAGGCTGAGAGTGAGGAAGATGATGATGATGAAGATGATGATGGTAAAAAGGTCAGTGGTGACATCACACAAAGCTGAGGGGCGGTCGCCCTCACTGCTGTCGCCATTTGTTAATGTTTACAAGTCAAGTGTTGTTGTTTTTTTTTCATTGTTTTGTTGTTTATTGTTTATGCCATTGTCTTTGTTTATCTTCTTATGTAATCTAAATGTTACTGCTGTTAACACTTGCTGCTTTTTTTGGCGTTTGTGCTTTAATTTGTTTCTGCAGTGTGTTGCTGTTTAGTCCTCTCGCTGTCGTCGTTTATTCTGAATGTGTACTGTTGTTGCTTTTGTTTGTTTTCTTATCCTTAGTGGTCCCAGTGGGCCGGAGCTGTCAGGAGCTGTAGCCACACAGGCAATGAAGGCTAACTGTTTACTGGTTTAATTAAACAATACTCCACCAATCATTGCTCTCCTATATAATTGTCAGACTCATGATAGTTAAGAAAAAAAAAGATGAGAATCACTGCAGATATCGTCTTTTTTATTCTGTGCATTCTTCTTCCTTGTCAATACCTGTAGCCTACATTACCCACAATGCAACTTGACCGCAGACAGTTAGGTCGGAGATTCGGTTGCGCTATTATGCTAGTAGGGGCTAATGTACCCTCAAGCAATTTAAAGATGATGAGCGGGCACAGCGGTCTGAGGTCAGCTTACTTCTTTCTAACTCCACATCCCCAAATTTATTTCCTTATTAAAAGTCTCCAGCCCCACCGACGCTGGCTCAAAGTGACACCTGAGGAAATTCATCCAACAAAGTCCTCCATACAAC
Source organism: Gymnocephalus cernua (assembly GCA_023631565.1). NCBI lineage: Eukaryota > Metazoa > Chordata > Actinopteri > Perciformes > Percidae > Gymnocephalus > Gymnocephalus cernua. The sequence continues at coordinate 5,672,156 of CM042437.1, read as the reverse complement.
AATATAAGTGATGTATTCCTACCCTCTAAAATGACCTGTAGGAGCATTTAATATATTGCCGTCTCCTAGCGGTGGCAGGAAATACGCCACAGTAGCGTTTTCCGCTCTTAAGCCACCTACACACGATGCGCAGTAAAACCGCTCTGCGCTGGCCGGTCCATTGTTTTCCATTGCCGCTGAGCGCTGCGCTCAAATTATTCCAACTTTGACGTTGCCGCTGACCTTTCAAGACCAATTCAAGAGAACCAATTTTAGAACGTATACCTGCTCTGCGCCCTACCTTGCGGTTTTACCACGGAACATGTGTAGGTTGCTTTACACTTCATCGCCTTGCTTCCTGCTTTGCTCCTGTCATAATTACTATGGCAACTAGAGGGTAGCGCCACTATAAATGTAAATATGAGTCTTAAAGCTATAGTGCGTAGTTTCTGTCTCCCCCATGAGGAATTCTAAGTAATGACAACAACACTGTCGGCATGCCACATGATACAAGCCTTCCCCTCCTCCACACAGTTGCTAGTAGCCAAGGAGGACACGGAGGATTAAAAAAACATGATGGACTCTTCAGAAGAGGTCATTATCTTTGCTCGATTTTCTGCGTGCTAAAGTCTCCAAACGACAGCAGTTTCTGAACATAGCCTTACTGAGAAATACAGAGAGAGTTGTGTGGAGCTGAGAGTCTTAATTAGCAAGTTATTTGGCAATCGGTTGAATGTAATGGACGTCCATTAATATCAAAATGTTACGCACTAAAGCTTTAATTGCTGCTTAAAGCTGTTTTTCGGGGGAGGACAGTCTTAATTTATCAGATTATGTGCAGCTGCCTCTGAAGACACAAAAGGCTTTATACAAAACGTTTTCCCACCTACAGTATTACAAGACCTCCACAAAAACAGATCTTCATGTGTAAAATAGGCAGAGTTCCCCTTTAAGTTTATCTTCACAAACATATGGGGAGGAAAACAAGAAGAGACACAATCTGGTAAAACAACAAAGCAAACTGCTGATAAAAATGTTTTCTGTGTTGAAACAATTTGCTATAGAGAAGAAAGAACAAAAACAAATGCAAACAATAACAAGAAAACTAGGCCTGCTGTGAGATCAGTTATGAGAGAAGGTTAGTGTGTGTGTGTGTGTGTGTGTGTGTGTGTGTGTGTGTGTGTGTGTGTGTGTGTGTGTGTGTGTGTGTGTGTGTGTGTGTGTGTGTGTGTGTGTGTGTGTGTGTGTGTGTGTGTGTGTGTGTATTTGTGTTTAATAAGTCTACATGGATGTCTTGTAGAAATTGGTTTGCTGTTTACTCTTGTTGTTACGTTTGTATTACTGCTCACTGTCAGATGATGCTGCTGTTGTTTTTGTTACCAAGTGCTGAAAACTCCCATACTACAGTTTGTTAGGGGCCATCCACACGGAAACACTTTTTGGTGTATTTGTTTTGGCCGATCGTCCAAACAAATCCTGTAAACGCACTGCCTGAAGATGCACTTTTTTGAAACCTGGTCCCAGGGTGAAAAAATTCAAAAACGCTGCACTTGCGTGCAAAGACGCATACTTTCGTATCGATGATGTCATCGTCACACCCCTCGATCTCTAGCCTTCAACCTCTTATCCCGCGACAACGTCTCATAACGACAACAACGATTCTGGTTTCCTTGCACTAGCCATTTTTGTCGTCTTCTTCTTGTGTTCGGTTTCTTCTTCTACTGTCTGTATACGGCGCGCAAGCTTTATGCGCATGCTCCGCCTCTTCTTCTCTTTCTTCTTTGGTGAATTTCTGTAGCAGAAACAGCGCCTATAGGCCTGGAATATGAAGTAGCGTGTTAAGTCATTTCCAAATGGATCCGTTTGGACGCTAATATTCTTGAAACGATGCCAGGGAAGACGGGATGGGAGATTGTTTTGTTGCGTGTGGACGTGTCCTATAAGTACAGGACTGGAACAATAAAAACTGTGTATCTGTTGAAACAGCATTTTCCCATTTCATGCTGCCATCAGACCTTAAAACCACTGATTTTGAATCTTTACTCTAAAACTGTATTCCCGTTGTCATTTAATTCAGGGCTCAGCAGAGCGAGAGGCAGTGGCTACAGAGGAAATGTCAACTCTGGTAAACTATGTCCAGCCAACCAAGTTCAACTCCTTCGAAGCCTCCAAGAGTAAGAAAAGAGATCCAAACCTGACACTTTGACATTCTGCTACACACTCTCGTTGTTTTATATTTCTCTCTCTCTGTAAGACCGTTCTTGGAACAGTACTTCCACAAATCCTTCAATTTCATTTCATGCCTCAGCTCTATCTGTACAAGGATTAAAATGTAATGTCTTGAGGATAATCTCTGATAAAAAAAAATGATCTTGTTTCTGATGAAAAAATTCTCTGTGATGAATCTCTTTGTTTCTTGAAATGACAAATCTGCTCTGATCTAATCTGAAGTGTCATTTTGACCTTTATCATGTTATAACACAAGGCATGCAAAGTTTGGGTCCACAGAAGCATAAAACAAAGACTAAAATGTAGAAAGTTATAGGAATTATTATCTGAAGAGGACGTGAGAATCATGTTGAAACCATGTTAATTGCTGAAAAATGTCTGTTTGTAGAGGCAGCCCGCTGTTACCACATGTCGTCTTTTGTGGAGACCAAAGCTTTGGAGCATCTCACAAAGTCACCAGTGGAGTTTGTAGAGTATCCTTGGCAACAGTTACCACAGCTACCCCCCCCCCCCCCCCCCCCCCACACACACACACACACACACACACACACACACACACCCCACCATGGCAACTGCTTCTATACTTTGTGTCCCACTTCCTCCTTTTGATGCTTTGTTTGTACAAACCTGTATAAATCTGTCTTAGTCTCTACAGTAAGTGACTGTCTTTCTGTATATATCTATATAATGCACCAGGTTTAATTAGGGTTGGTTTCCCAACCCACATTGCCCTTATTGGCACCGGTTCCTAAACGACCGGTATCTACCGGACCGAATGACAATGCAGATTTCAATTCAATTCAAACAACTTTATTTATCCCAAAAGGGAAATTTTCCAGCAGTCTTTGGACCCAAAGAACAAAAACATTTACACATAAACGCATACACAACAGACAGCAGATTGTAAGAAACTAAATACAAAGGACGGGCAGCGAGTGTACACAGCCCTGTTTGAGTTGAGAAATGACAGATACATAAATCAGGTTCCCAAACAAGTTGAACACAAGCAGCTCACACCTCAGGAAAACAAAACAGGATGCTCGTTCCAGAGACTATTGTCTAGATTTAAAAGTCTGATAGCAGACGGAATCAAGGACTTTGAATGGTTACAGGCAACAGAAGCCTCACTGCACGTGAAGCAAGTTAGCACTACACTTGGCAGCAGGTTACGTTAGCCTACCATTAGCTAGTACCTGACTTAAACACGGTTAAAATGCTGAAAATCTAGTCTAACATGTGGCTGTATTTCACTGACATGGATTCAAACACTGGGACGATTAACAGTCTGCAGCTAAAGACACAGAGTAGACTGGCTGCACTTTTTGAGACACTACGGCCACTGTTGTTGTTGTAAATGATGAATTTAAGTGCACCTTGTAATTTCATGGTGCATTCAAGTGCACCTCGAGAATCTCAAGCTGTAGAATACCATTCTGCCATCTATTGGTTGTTCTTTCTGTTGTTTAAAAACAATTGACTGGTGAAATAAGCTATTGTTAGATTTTTTAAATAAATAATTTAAATTTGACCATATCGCCTTAGCGATTAAAAAGCCGTTCTTTAGTCACCGACTGTCGTTTGGTGCTCTCTTTTTTTTTAAGTATCAGTTCAAGCACCGTTTAGGCACTGTTTTTAAAGTATAATTTTAGTATTGGAAAAAGCCCAAACGATACCCAACACTAGGTATAATACATTTTACTTGAATATATATGATGATGTAATAAGTGTAGTAACAAGTGTATTAGTAGTTGTAGTTAGAAGTGCAGTAGTTGTAGCAGTTGCAGTAATATCTATACAAAAACATATTTTTATATTTTTTGTTTTTTTGAGTTATGGTATTTTGGTTTTGTACATCTGCGACTGGAAGATGTCTTGCTGAATTTTTTATCTTTGAAATACAGCAGTGTTTCGGCAAATGTTTGGCACAACATAATTATTCTTAACCTTAGAACCCAGATATAATAAATCCCAGTTGAGTCGTATCTATCCGAAAGGAACCAGAGTCGACTCATCCAACTTCATGCCTCAACTCTTTTGGAACGCTGGCTGTCAACTGGTGGCTCTCAACTACCAAACTATAGGTGAGTAGGAATGTCAACATTTTATGAAACAGAGCCGTGATGCTCAACCCGTTTTGGCTTGTGACCCCTTAAATCAAAGCTTCTTAAAGGTTGCACGTATCTCTAGATTGTAACCAGTTCAACCACGGTGTGATTCTTCCTTCACAGATTGTTTTATTTGAACAATTGTAGAGGGATAAAGATCTAAAATGATCCACTAACTCACAAGAAAAGGAGACACATTTTCATTTCATGTCAAACCTTCATTTAATACTGGGGTAATCAATTAAGGGAGTACCTTATTTTCTGTGATGCCAAGACATCAGACAAACAATCAATAAGTAAACCAGTTAAATTAAAAATACACTCATACAGAACAACAAACAATATCTGTTAAAACAGTTACAGGCCGATAGTGGACGTTATTAAGTACTGTCTTAAAGCGTGCAAGTGATATAAAAATATTCAGTTTTAGGTCAAGTTGCAAGAGATTTAATGAGTCTGCTGCACTTTACACTTATTAAAAGCAGTCTTTCCAAGTTCAGACTTGGCACCAGGCACCTGAAGAACCAGCCAGTCACTGGAGCAAGTTAAAAGTGGACCATGGTTCCAGTGCATACATAGGTTTAATATATGATGGTAATTTTCCGACCAGGGCTTTAGAAATATACAGATACCAGAGGATACAGTGGTGAGTATTTTCCCTATCTCCGATAATATTAAAAAAAAGCTTATCGATGCGTCACCTCACAACTCCCCAGATTTATTTTGCAATGCTTGGAGGTTAACCTTACCTAACAGAGTAATGCAGTGGGCATTTTAATGTTACCTCTGTTGTCCTCAAAATAGGAACACAAGACTCTCCTGGATGATTCATTTCTAAAAGTGTTATATTCTGGCCAGTGGTTATACATATTTATATTGCTCGATGGTGTTTTAAGCCCCCAACGTTTCCATCCAGGCAGAGCTGCGACCGTTGACTTCAAGGCACCTAACCCTAACCTTAACCATAACCATAACCCTAACCCTAACCTTAACCTTAACCATAACCATAACCATAACCATTGCCTAATCCTAGTGCCGTCCAGGCAGCGCTGCCTGGAAGGAGACGTTGGGGGCTTAAAACACCAATAAACATTTATATTATATTATAAACACATAGTAGTTAACAAAGCTAACACAGTAGTCGACTTTGAGTCCTTGAAAAGCGCTATACAAATTAAATTTATTATTATTATTATTAGACCCAAAATTCATCCAAAATCTAAAAGTTAATTGATTGAAGTTGAGAATATATGTCATTAATTGAAAGCATCAAAGCTCTGTAATAGATTGCAAAGTGGTTTGGTAAAAGAGTTCCAGGGAGGACCAAGAATCCTGGGACGACTTTTAGGCTGCTTTCCTCTCCTGCACTGAAATTACTTTTTTCTTAATCTGTTGTATGTGCTATGTAGATCTGTGTGCAAATAAACTAAACTTAATTGTTTGTACTTTGTTGCCCTAAACTTAATATGAGCTGTTTGTTTCAGATTTGTCTATGCAGCTGAATCTCTTCATGTTTGAGTACAACGGTCGGAGTGGCTACAGACTAAAGCCTGAGTTCATGAGACGGCCGGACAAACACTTTGACCCCTTCACAGAAAACACAGTGGATGGCATCGTAGCCAACACCCTCTCTGTGAAGGTACAACTGCAGTACTTTCTTTTTTATTAAAGCCTCTACATGTACTGTAGATACGCATTGCTTTATTGATCATGTAAACTGTCCCTACAGCAGTATATTTTTATTCACTGACACATGTTTGAATCTGTCTGTTTATGTCTCTGCGTGTTGTAGGTGATTTCAGGCCAGTTCCTGACTGAGCGGCGGGTGGGTGTGTATGTGGAGGTGGACATGTTTGGACTTCCTGCAGACACCAGGAGGAAAGCGCTGAAGACCAAGACCTCCCAGAACAACAACGCCATCAACCCAGTGTGGGACGAAGAGCCGATTGTCTTCAAAAAGGTAAGACGCGGCAGAGAGACAGGAGGGACGGACTGTAATCCTGTACCACCTCTGTCCAATCTGTCTGTTAATGCTGGGACTTCAACTCTCTGACAGGTGATTCTTCCAACTCTGGCCTCTCTGAGAATCGCTGCTTTTGAGGAAGGAGGGAAGTTTATTGGTCATCGAATAATTCCAGTGTCTGCCATAAGACCAGGTAGTTACTTTAGTCACACGTATCCTTAACGTTCTCTCTGTCTACTGTGAAACTTTGAATTGGTCATCTGTGAGATGTTGGTTTTAGTTTTTTTTTATATCTTTAATGCAAACAACTTGCTGCTGTCATGTCCCGGAGATCCAGTCAGTGTGGTGTCTTCATCTATTTATCATATGTCATATGTTTTAACCTTTTTCACTACCCTACATTCATTTTTTTTCTCTACTTATTAAAAGAAATTGGCCTTTTCTTGTGTAAATGCAGCACTATGCCAGAAAATGATTGTTTAAAACTTTCCTGAACTGAAATTATGGTAAAGTACTATTGTATTATGTCAAAAAAATAGTATTGAGTAGCACAATGGAAATGTCCAACTTGAAAGATTATTACATGCAAACGTCATTTTCTTTTGCCTTTAATGGCTGTGTAGACTCTAAATCCACTAATGTATTTGTCACATTATTCAGAAAGTGCCGGCTGTTCCTTACCTTACCTCCTGGCTCCCACTGTTTTAAACCCCATTTAAAACAGTTGGCAGAGACATGCTGCTGGTTTGAAAAATGTCATTCACCACTTAAATGATATTCTTTTTCTGGTGATTTTGTCCTTACGTGAATGTTCATGACTGATGTTTGGTGTGAACTCAACTCAACATCTCTCTATTTTCTAACTTTCTTACCAGATTCCTACATTATCGTTCACCCTAAATAACTCAAATGATGTAATATCCGACTCTGTGTTGGTAAATGTTTCCTTTAGGTTATCGTTATATCAGCTTGAGGAATGAGAAAAACCAGTCTCTGATTCTACCAGCTGTGTTCGTCTACATCGAGGTCAAAGATTACGTCCCAGACACCTTTGCAGGTACGACTTTCTGTCAAGTCAAACTTTCCCCCACTTTCTCCCAACACTTCGGTCTTTAATGGCCCCTTTCCATGGTTTTAAATTTTCTTTATTTAAACAAAACAAAACGTGGTGCGACGTAAACAGTAAGACATAAAATAACATGAGAAAAAGGACATTTAAAGGCTCCAAGAGATTTGATGCAGATTCATGCAAGGATGTCAAATGTACAGGTTGCTATGAAATGTATTGAGCACATTCATGCTCCCCAGCTCCCCACCACAGGAGAAATAGCAATGCACAGAAGTTAGACTTCTCACAGGTTACCTGAGTGTTCAAGCACCTGTGAAGTATACACAGAATAGGTTTCCTGGGCACATTTATGATCTCAATAGAACGGACTTTTCCTGATTTTGACTCTATCCTAGATATCAGCATCAAGGAAGACTTTAGATCTTTGTTACAAGTAAAAGCCCTGCATTCAACATTCTACTTGAGTAAAAGTACAAAAGTATTAGCATGAAAATGTACTTAAAGTCATTATGAGAATGGTCCATTTTAGAAAAAAATATGTGATATTACTGGATAATAATGTGTTAATGTGTTCATAACTTTAATGTTGCAGCTGGTAAAGGTGGAGATCATTTTAATGACTTTATATACTGCTGGGTGGCTTGTGAAGTATATCTTTATCGTATCTTTTATCATTTATTTGTAGATTATATTCTGTATTATTAATCTAAATCTGCGAAGAAACTAAAGTTATCAAATAAATGTGGTGGCATAAAGCGGACGATATTTGAAAATTAAGTAAAGTACAAGTACCTCAAAATTGCATTTGAGTGCAGTACTCATGTAAATGTACTCAGTTACCTTTTCCCACTACTTTATACTTTCAGTCTCTCAGTTTTTGAGCCATCTACAAACAGTTCAACTTCTGCTGCAGTACAGCTTGTACAAACGTATGTAACCTAGAGAAAACCACGTCCACGAGACTAGCTATGTCTTCGGACCCTCTGCAGCACAACTGGCAGCTCTGTATTTATCTGTTTCTATATATTTCCTCTGTAGATGTGATAGAGGCTTTGTCCAACCCTATTCGATACGTCAACCTCCTGGAGCAGCGGTCCAAACAGCTGGCGGCTCTGACTCTGGAGGACGTGGAGGAGGACACACAGACTGAGGTCCGTCCTCTTTCTGCTGTTTTTATGTTTTCTGTCATGAAAGCAGAACTGTAATTCTGGTTGTTTTTTTAGGATGAGGCAGACAGCTGTGTAGAACGTAAGAACGATGTGAAATCAGCTCCTCTGGAGAACGGGCTCAGCCCCGCCCCTGGCCCTGCAGGCCACGCCCCCATGACGCCCAAAGCCTCCGCAGCCAATCAGCAAGCAGCTGCCACAGGTAGCATCCACCTACAAAGAAAGGCACTCATTCAGAGAATGTGTAAAGTGCATCCTAAATATGCTAATATTGATAATTTTAGCTGTAGCACTTAAAGTGATATTTTATGGTTGTTGTTATGTTGATTATGTCTTTTCTGCATTTTAGAAGCAGCCAAACCGGCAGCAAAGAGTGAAGATCTGGTTTTAAGTGTTTTAATAGGTCAGTATGTTGCTTTCTAATCATCTTACCTACAGGCCAGTAAGCCTATCATCAGTGTTGCGTAAATAATGATAACATTTTTTTTACAAATGAGTAGATTTATCTTTGCTAATAATATGTTGGATTCATGTTTATTTATATTTTCAGACATATTTTAACTTTTGGAAGAAAGAAATGATCAACCAATAAGTTGGTGGCCCCACTGCAGTAACTCGTGGGGGGGGGGGGGGGGGGGGGACACACAGTTAATATGTGCTGATATTACAATCCATCTACTGTATATAATCAAAAATCCAAGTTGTTCTTGTAGCAGGACATCTTGGAAGCCGTATTTAAAGCTATAGTGTGTAGTTTCTGCCGCCCACATGAGGAATTCTAAGTAATGACAACAATTCTGTCAGCGCATCCACATGAGACAAGCCTTCCGTGAACGCACTTCACCCCCACCCCTCCCCCACGCAGTTGCTAGTAGCCAAGAAGGACACGGAGGATTAAAAAAACATGATGGACTCTTCAGAAGAGGTCATTATCTTCACTCGAGTTTCTGTGCGTGAAACTCGCTGGACGGCACCGATTTCTAAACATAACCATACTGAGAAATACAGAGAGAGTTGTGTGGAGCTGATAGTCTTAATTAATATAAAAAAGTTACGCCGGGGGTGTCAAACTCAATTTCACTAAGGGCCACACTGGAAATGACGATCACAATAAGGGCCAGACATGTTGTCAATTAACTTTGTATTATTGCATGTCTCAAATAGCTTTCTCCCATACAGTTTAGTCGACATAAAACCCTAAAAAAAGTTAGCTAAAAAGTTTCTTAGCCATCGTTGAATTTAGCAAGTCATGAAAAACAATCATTACATATATAAAAGCAGCTGCCACCCAGCCAACTCACAACAACCTGTTTCACAGCCTGAATATTAAAAAACTCTCTGCTTCTGCAGGAATTCTCAAAGTCGGCAGATCTGTCAAATTCTGCACGGCAGTGTTGCATAATTACAGTATGAAAAACTGTTTCCTGATTTTTAGGTGTGGTGCACAACCAGTCGGGCCAAAATTTGCTATGAACCTAAATTGAAATGCGGGCCGGATCAAAGTTTGCAAGCCTTGAGTTTGACACATTTTGCTTTAACAGAACTTTTTTGGTGGTGATTGACTAAAAATGACATTAAAAACGTATCATATTTCTTCAAAAGAAATAACAGAGAGAGAGAGAGAGAAATACACCAGAGGAAGAATATGCTTTATTAAACAATGCTGTGTGATCCCTTGTGGTAACAGATGTTCAAGTGTGCACCATAGAGAGTCTTCAGCAGTCAAAGGTTTACCAGAAGGAGCAGAGGCGTCAGTTTAAAGAGCTGAAGGAGTTAGTGAGGAGGCACCAGAAGAAAACCTCTGAGCTCCTCCGAGACTTCAACAACAAGCACAAGAAGGTGGCCAGACAGTGCAGCAAGAGCAGGTACACACACATAAAGTCCTCTTCTCATCTTCCATCCATCCATCCATCGTCGTCCGCTTATCCGTGGTCGGGTCGCGGGCGGAGCAGCTCCAGCAGGGGACCCCAAACTTCCCTTTCCCGAGCCACATTAACCAGCTCTGACTGGGGGATCCCGAGGCGTTCCCAGGCCAGGTTGGAGATATAATCCCTCCACCTAGTCCTGGGTCTTCCCCGAGGCCTCCTCCCAGCTGGACGTGCCTGGAACACCTCCCTAGGGAGGCGCCCAGGGGGCATCCTTACCAGATGCCCGAACCACCTCAACTGGCTCCTTTCGACGTGAAGGAGCAGCGGCTCTACTCCGAGCTCCTCACGGATGACTGAGCTTCTCACCCTATCTCTAAGGGTCATAGCAGACCTTTCATAGCCACCCTCCTGAGGAAACCCTTCTCATCTTGTTACTTTAATATTTAATATCATTACCCCTCTCTTGTTCTGTGTCAAGTGAAATATACTTAATTATTGTAACGTCAAAGTCTAGAACTTATCACTAGTCGAGAATGTTTTCTGTGTTTTGTATAATGCACATCTGTATTCATTTTAAAATGTGTATACGTTCATCAGGGCTTCATGTTCGGACGGTGAGAAAGACGAGCGCCTCCAGCAGCTGAGGGATGAGCAAGAGCAGCAGCTTCTGGCTCTGAGGCAGGAACAGTACTACAGTCAGAAATATCTACAGAGAGAACATATTAAAACGGTAAAGTCTAACAAAACCAACTGCTACTGCTGACCCTAACCCTAGTCGATGTCTCTAAAGTTTTCTATCCATCTCTCTATATTTGAATGAACTAATTCAAAGCTCCCTTTCTGTTGCAGACAGAAAGTGTCTTTGAATAGTGGACGTAACACAATATAACAATATAAATAACAAAATAAAAAATTTCCAAAAGAAAAATTCTGTGCTCTAAAATTAGGTTATATGGTATGTTGTTTTTATTTAGGATTTATAGTCCAGGTTCTGTAGTAAATAGTTCTACGTTGGCAAGGCATGCTTTGAATAATTGAAATGTGAACCAGTGTTTCTGTTTTCTCCAGCTGACAGAGCGACTGAGCAGTCTGGCTGAGGAGAGTCACAACAGCCAGATGAAGAAACTCAAAGACATATGTGACAAGTGAGTTACCCCCCACCACCACCAATTTCCTTAACATAATTAAAGAAATTTACACCAGAAATTGATGCAGAAAATGCACAAATTGTTGCAGAAAAATTCACCAGAATGCACGGAATTAAGTGTTTGATATGCTCAAAATTTCAATTTTGCTCAAAAGTGGAGATCTCAACCCCCACCCAAATTTGAACCCAAAGTTACACCATTGAATCTGGGACTTAAATGACACACATTAGGGGGGCATTAGCATACCAGATGATGCTATCATCTGGTATGCTTTTACTACAAGAGGTCACTGGCTAAGACAACATCTTAGCCAGTGAGCATCTTTTGCTACTTTTTAAGACCACTACCTGCTGCAGATACAACCATTTTCAACCCCAGATGTTTGTATTTGATGTAGATGTAGCATCTCATTTTCAAGGGTGTTCTATAAACACAAATACAAAATTATAAAACGCATACAAACAGAGCAGCATTACATAACAAACATACACTACAAGTACACAGATACAGACTGCTTGCTCGCCCTCTCTCACCCAGCTGTTATGCAAGATAATTATATACGTTAACCTGGATAATAAATCAATTACATCAGAATAAAGAGCAATTGAATCAATTGTATATTGAACCACTTTTTCAGTTGTTTTTTCTCACCGAACCCTCCCACCATTAGCTCTAATGTTTTTCCTGCTGCCGTAGGGAGAAAAAAGAGTTGAAGAGACAGATGGATCGAAGGAGAACAGAGAAGATCAACCAAGCAAAGACCAAAGAGAAACATCTGGCTGAAGAGTACGATCCATAAACACACAGACACACACACACGCGCATTTTAATCTACTGTACCTCCCCGCTTTAGCTCCCTCAACTATTTGATACACTGATCCATGCAGCTGCTTTTGTCTGAAGAGAAACCATGTTTAGCTCCAACTCATCTGACTGTGTTTCCAGGGAGAAGAATGAGATCAATAAGTCCTACGTCAATGAAGTCGTCCAGAACATAAAACGGGTGAGCAGAGGATGAAGAATTTGGGTTACAGAATTTTTTAAATGTCTAAAAAACTGCAGAGATGATGATGAACATGTTATGTTTGCAACACTAACTCTCTGCTTTGCTGCAGCTCAGTCTCTCTGCAGTCATGAAGCTCTTCATAAGACTCTTTGACTGTCTGTTTTTCTGTCTCCAGCTTGAGGAGACTCAGACAAAGCGCCACGATCAGCTGGTGGAACAGCACACTGAGCTCCTGCAGGAGATACAAGACCAGAAACCAAAGGTGAAATACAATATGTAAATTGCCTTTTCCCATAACTGCTGTTCCTTATGAAACTCCCTTTGGGTCCTTGTCTTGCCTCAGTGTAATGCACCTCCTACCTCTTCGTATACTTCACGCTTGAATGCGCCACACAGCAAGAAATGTCTTCTTCACGGGACTCCAAGCTGCTGCTGCTGTCTGTGACTCCAAGCCCACACAGTTTAGGAACAGTATTGACGTCAACACGGGGCGTTTGAGTGATGTAACTTGCCCTTTGGCAGCCATATTGGAGCTGCTCAACTTTAAGCAGTAATGGCTGAAAACAGCTGCTTGCATTTTTTTGACGTACAACCCATCTGTCTCAACAGCACGAAAAAAACAAGGAATATTTCTGTGTTGTTTTTGACTTCACTGATTCTATGTGTTTTTTTTTAAAGATTATTCTTTGGCCATTTTAGGCCTTTATTGACAGGACAGTTGAAGAAATGAAAGAGAGAGGGGGGGGGGGGGGGGGGGGGGTGACATGCAGCAAAGGGCCACAGGTCAGAATCAAACCCGGGCCCGCTGCGCCGAGGAGTAAACCTCTATAGTCGTTATAACCTCGGGCGCCCGCTCTCCCAGCTGAGCTATCCGGGCACCCACTGATTCTGTGTTTACATAATCTCAGTTTGGTTTGCAGCAGTGGCTAATCATGGTGAAGGGATCAATCCGAAAGCAATCTGTAATCAACGTGAATTATAATTCTCTTGTGTTTCTGCACAGCTGCAAGGGGCCGTGGAGGCGGAGTTTCAGGATAAGTTCCAGTGTTTGCCCGGAGAGATTCAAGACTTCCTGCAGGACAGGAAGACGGAGGTTAGAGGACACAGCAAGTCCCGACCATCGACGCCACACGAAACGCTGTCAGAGGAGGACTGAGGAAGAAGAACATGTGACCAGGACTGAAGAAGATGAAGAGTCGATGAATCAGTGGAAGTAGAGGAAGTAAGAGGGAAATGTTGAGGAAAGGGTAGTGAGAGGAGATTTTAAGATTATGAAGACTGTTACTTTTCTTTTTATTGGAAGAATGCTTTATTGGTTTATTTTTTAATTCCATTCCAGCATGCACTTCGTTGTCTATCTATCTATCTATCTATCTATCTATCTATCTATCTATCTATCTATCTATCTATCTATCTATCTATCTATCTATCTATCTATCTATCTATCTATCTATCTATCTATCTATCTGACAGTTTGCGCAGTGAACATACTATTTTATATGCACATGGAGAGATGTTTTACAATATAACATAATCACTTCAGCAGTGTTTTTAGTCAATTCCAAGCAGCTACGGCCATGACAACTTTTACAATGGTCCGAATCAAAAACTGCAATAATAATGCACTTATAAACAGCAGCTGGAGGTTATTTTACTTTGTTCAAGAGCACTTCGGTGATAGTAATGAGTGAGATGCACATGCTCTTCTTTCACTTTTCCCCATGCAGATATATCGTGAAAATTGAGAAAATAAACTGCAATTAGAAATGATGTATTATTATTATAACAACCTAGGATGATGTGCACAGCAGCACAAGATAACACACACCATTGTGTAATGTGAATACTGTATACTTTTCAGGATATGGGAAAATACACACAGCGATTTTAATGTTATTTTATGTTACATCAATCTCACTGCATCTAATGTCATGTAATATTTCAAGTGAATATTATGTGGCCGTTTTTTGGGGGTGATGATTGTTCATCCACATTACAAGTAAGACCTTAACAGGGATGAAGCCCATATTCAGAAAATTAAAGGGATAGTTTGGATATTTTGAAGTAAGGGTACTTATCCTTAGGCAAGGCAAGGCAATTGTATTTAGATGGCAACGTTCAGACATGAAGCAGTTCAAAGTGCTTTACAGGGGCGAAAAATACATAAAGAAATATAACGTTAAAGCAACATTAAAATTACAAGTAAAAGACAAATAATGCACACAAAAAAGGATGAGGAGGGCCCAAAAAGATGCTAGAATGAATATCTGTAGATGCGGGGAGGAGCCCATAGAGAGTGACTTTCTACAGGGCCCAGAATTTTGTGCTACGCCCCTGCAGCAAGTGGAACACTTAAACTGATATAGATTATTTGTAGGTGTCTAAAATACGTTTAGCTGCTGCCCCCGTCCACAGCAGGTCATTGCTCAGCTTCCATGTCGGTACTCCAGCCTGCTTCTCCAAACTGGGGGCGCGCCGGCCGCCATGTACTGAAGCTAACACATTGACTATGGAGAAGTAACTCATACAACCACACTTCAAAAAAATCCAAACTCTCCCTTTAATGAATATGTTGACACTTCATTTTGAGTGAGGAAATCATCTGAACTAGTTTTAATTTGATAAAGAAAAAGACTCAGTAAATAACTATCTGTACTTTGTATTTTACAAGATGTATGCCTAGACAACCACTGGATCATTTATTGAGTCCTCAAATACTTTGATTGTGCATATATTTACGTATTTATTTATTTATTTATTTATTTATTTATTTATTTATTTATTTATTTATTTATTTATTTATTTATTCATGACATTTTGGGAGAAGAATGAATCACAATAGCAATTTCTGTTATTAAAATTATACATCATAGCATGACTGTTAGCCTGAGACATTTATGAACCAGTGGACTTTTATTTTAATGTTTAATCGAAGGAAGAGGATTTGCACAGAAACATTTTGGGATAAGTACGTATTTTTTTTATTTCTTTAAAAAAGATAATCAGAGTTTTCTGTGCAGTAGAAGCAACGTCCCATCAGTTCCCTCCGACTGCTACCCAAATCGACAGACAGTTGGATGTCCTGTTAGAGGTGGAAGAGCCTCGAAGTCTCCTGCCGCTGCATGATTTATTTGATTTGATGTGAAAGTGGTTTTAACACAGTTATCATTCTGATATGCTGTCTTTATTTATTGTTATTTTCATTATAATTAAGATAATTAAGGATCAAGAACATAAACCATTTGTAAAAAATGTAAAATGAATGGAGCTTGTCTCTCTTTGTACAGTGATCTTCCCAAAAATATTTGTTGGAACACTTTCCATGTTTTCCTTTTCCTCTGCGCTAAGGCTTCAGCTGTGTTCAACAAACTTTTTGCAGGGAACCGTTTCTTCAAATTTAAGCCGCTGTTGATTAAAGCTTTAGTGCGTAACTTTTTGATATTAATGAATGTCTGTTACATTCAAGCCGTTGCCAAATGAGTTGATACAAAGCTAATTAAAGCTCCACACAACTCTCTCTGTATTTCTCAGTATGGCTATGTTCAGAAGATTGTCTCGTCCGGTGACCTTCGCGCGCAGAAACTCAAGTGAAGATAATGAAGATGATGATAATCCTTGGCTAAGTAGCAACTGGGTGGAGGAGGGGTGGGGGGTGCACGATCACTGAAGGCTTGTATCATGTGGACGCGCCGACAGCTTTGTTGTCATTACTTAGAATTCCTCGTGGGGGAGACAGAAACTACGCACTACAGCTTTAAGATTAAACAATCTTGGCCACGGCCTGTACTTGACCTCGTAATGGTAGCACTGCAATTTCAATGGCAAGATTTTAGACTCAGCTGCAAACATTAAAGTACCTCACAATTCTGTTACCACTTAAAAGTATGTGTTTAAAACATGTTTAAAGTCTGTAAAGTGGTTCTCCAACAAAATGCCTTGTTGAACACACCCTCGCTTTAGTGATTAAACTGAGCATGCTTTATTGTCTTAGATTTCTCCACCAGATTAATAGTTTCTTGGTTTAACTGAATGCTATTTTAAGATCAATTGAAAATTAAAAATATTTGATCTAAAACTGAGGTGTTATCAGTTTATATTCTGAATGTTATAGTCCAACATCGCAGCTGTATTAACCTTTTAGAGAAGATGCACTGATGAGGCGAATGAGAGGAGGTAATTACTGTTGTCAACTACATCAAGACAAACCCACTGCAATGCACAAAACTCTGCCATCATTTTGTTTTGAGCACGATGATGTGGGCTTTCACAGAGAGGCAGTGAACTGTAGGTGTCATGGGGGAGGAACGTGGAGGAGGGTTTTCAAGCTGAGAGATGGTCTGTCATTGTTTTATGTAAGTATGGAAATTTAATGAATCGTTACATGTATATATATATGCCATCTACGATTTTCTTTCTTCCTTATTATGGGTGGCTTATTTTTTTGTCTGTGTATTTACCTTGTCAGGACAATCCATCTTGCACAATATGTTACCTTTGTTTTGTCATGGTATTTGCTTTCTTTTTACTATCTTTCATATTTTCTATAAAAAAAATCCATTTTACTTGCTCATTTCTACTCATGGTCACAAGGTTTCCAAAGGTACCAGATATGTTATGGTAAGTTAAGCTATACAATTATGCATATTAACTTTTTTCGTGCAATTTTGTAAATCTAATGTGACAGTACAGCCAATAGAAAATTGCATCCAGGAATCAATATTTTTCTTATTAACAATGGATCAATGACTCTGTGTAATGTGAAAGGGTTCCCTCACCCCCACACAATGTTCTCACCACCTCTGCAGAGCCACATTTCTTTAGCTCATTGTTTTGGTTTTATGCACATTCACTGTTATTCTGATTCAGTTGAACAGGGTTGATGAAATTACCAAACAGACATTTGGGGACAGCAGAGACAAGCTGTAAAAACAACACTGACATATTATCAGTCCAATATTTACTCTCTTTTAGCTCTGTTTTTGGTCTTTTGGACTAAATCCTGAGGAGAATAGCTGGCTCTTTAGCTGCTAGATGTTTCACTTTCTCCACCAGCTAGTCTCTAATTGTGTCTGTCTTCTGGTTGGTGAAGAGCAGGTAGCGTACAGTGGGCTTGTTAGAGCTTTGTCACTGAAAACAGCTGCCTGCTGTGACTAAAAATGATGCAGAAGATGAGTAGTGAGAGTGAACCAAAACAGTAAAGTTGCCATAAAACCAAAACAATGCAAGCATCCCCTTTCACATGCAAGTAATCATGTTATCCATTGTTACTATAATTTATTTTGCTACTTATAGGTGCTGTAGGTAGGATTGTGAAGATCCAGGATTTAGCCAAAGAATTTGAACATAGACAACTTCTTAGTCCCTTAGGGAGAATGAATGTGTGTGCATGAGCAGCGATTGACACGGTTAGAAGAAAGAAGAAATTGTTCATATTATCAACCTGTTCATAATGAGGTCTGTGATAACCCAGAGCAACTGGAGCAATGTTTTTGGAAAGAGGTGTTGCTGACATGTTGATGTGCACCACAAACAAAATTCACTCACCTCCATTGTAATGGAGTGGAGGCTAAATCTAAGAGTCGGATATCTCACAACCTGGAGACATAACAACTAGAAAAACAAACATCAATATCTGCATGAGATACCAGAGGTGTAAAGTGACAAAGTAGGGTACATTTACTCAAGTCCTATACTTAAATACAATGGAGATCTATTTGTAGGAGTATTTCCATTTTAGCTATTATATTCTACTATTATATTATCTAGCTGCATTGGTTACTTTTCAGATTAAAATGAGTTTCTAAAATGAAATATTGTTAAACATAAATACTAGCCTAAAGTTAAAGTACTAGACTACTACAAGGATTATACTTTATATGATGAGTAGCATTATAATGACAGCAGCCATTCATCTGCTTAGTGAGTTGATATGAGTTTGATAGGCTACTTTAAAGTGCTCATATTATGCTTTTCGGTGTTTTCCCTTTCCTTTATTGTGTTATATATCTTTTTGTGCACGTAATAGGCTTCCAAAGTGAAAAAGCCCAAAGTCCCCCCCAAAGGGATTTACCATCTCCAACAGAAAACACTGTTCACCAACTGCTCCAAACAGCTCTGTTGTAGTCCAGCCTTTACTTCAGAGACACACGTGGTCACTTTGGAACACACGTTATATTCTGACTGGCTAGTAGTCCTTACCTAGGTGCTGCGCATGTGCGACTCGCAAAGATGGAACTGAAGTGAGATGTCTCACTCTGTAGCTAAAACAGAGAGCTCAACACACAGGGTGAAAAGAGGAGCTGCAGCAATGTGCAGTACAACAAAAATATGGTGTTTTTTGAACCATGTAAACCTATTCTGGTACAACCTCTAAATACAATTATGAACCTGAAAATGAGCATAATATGAGCACTTTAAATACTTTTTAGGCTATTGCACTTTTAGGCTTGTAAAAGTTTACATGCAGGATTTTAAGTCAAAGTCCTGCATTAAGTTGAGTATTTCTACAGTGTGATATTGCTTTACATTAAGTAAAAAAAAACTTCTTCCACCACTGCTAGATAGCCTACTAAAGGTAGGCTAAGTGAGAAAATATAAATGTAATTTGTTTGTTTTCTACTTCTACGTGAACCAGACAGTTGCACTTCATACTGTGTCCAGCAGATGGAGAGGCTGAGCCGCAAATGGCCTTTATCTCTCGCCGTAGAAGAAGAGCTGCAGCCGCTCAGCATCAGCACCATCAGAGACGTCTCCCTCCTCCGATCTGTGCTCTCCTCCTCTCCGTCCACTGCGGAACATCGGCCTCTTCTCCTCCAATCCCTCCGCCAGCGGCAGACCCAGCAGCTCGCCATGGACAACTCCGGCAAAGAGAAGGAGGCCATGCAGCTGATGGCTGAAGCCGACAAGAAGGTCAAAGCGTCCGGATCCTTCCTCGGGGGGATGTTCGGGTAAAAAGGGCCTATCAAAGCCTGTTAATTGCTTCTGCTTTCCTTGACGGAGAAATCCTTCTAATATTCTAAGAACAGCCCTAGTGCTTCTCTGTGCTTCTCAATAATGAGCTTTAGAGGCGTAATC
>CM042437.1:5612549-5647549 GCA_023631565.1 Gymnocephalus cernua | reverse complement strand
AAATGAGCATAATATGAGCACTGTATAGCATGTAAACATCTTCTAGTAGAAAATACAAGTATGGATCTGAAAAATGGTTTCCTTTAAGTATGTTTTGATGCTAATACTTTTGTACTTTACCTTAAAAACACTTTGAACGAGGATTTTTACTTGTAGCAGAGGATTTCTACACAGGCATTACTACTTTCCATGATGAAAGGGGAAGCCTCTGTATCACAGTCGGAGTCAGGACCCTGAGGTGGTATTATTGGAGGATTAAACTGGGTCCCTGGGTCGCTCTAGGAAAATTGATATCTGGGTTATGCTGCAACAGCCCTCTTGTGATGAGCTTAATAAAATACTATGGGTTAGCAGGTTAGTAGTCACAGGGGGAGGAAACTGAAGGAGTTTTAATTTGACTTAGCAGGCTCAGAAGGCTTCAGCAGACACTTTCTAGTTTCCTTGTATTTATAACACATCTCCTTTCTCTCTAATCTGTCTCCTTCCAGAGGCCATCAACTGTCTAAATCAGGCCATTGACATCTACACTGACATGGTAAGCTGGGCCTCAACCATTGAACAGCTCCCTGTGACAATCACTCCTATCTTTCAGTAATACCTCGTATGTGTGTGTGTGTTGGTTACAGGGTCGTTTTACCATCGCAGCCAAACATCACATCACTATAGCGGAGGTTTATGAGGCGGAGCTGGTTGATATTGAGAAGGTATGTGACGGGGGATAATGATTTTCAGTTTCTTTTAGGTTTGTCATTATGTTTTTGTTGAGTACACATTATGATCTTCTGTGCTAAGCTGCTTGTTTTGATTTTTGTTTTCAGGCCATTGCCCACTATGAGCAGGCAGCAGACTACTACAAGGGAGAAGAATCTAACAGGTACAGTATATGTGCTGAAACTAACACACACATGAATGGAGCGGGAACGTTTAGTGGATTAATCAATGTCAACAGAACATCACTCTGCAACTATTGGTGCATCACTATGAAAGAAAAGAACAAGTAACCTACTGCAAAAGTCAAGAATCATGAATATGAAATAGAAAGATTTGCGATAACAAAATAAAAAAAAAAATAAAAAACATTTGTTTTTAAAATTTAAAGTTGTACATTATTTAAAACAAAGACAATGGAATTTGAAAAATGGATTGATGATGAAAACAGAATCATTAGTTGTAGCCCTATACATGTCAGTATATGATCACATGTATATACAATATAGGCTCATGCTAAAAAACTAATTTACAGCATATTCTTCAAAAGAACTCCAAATTCAGCGATGTTTCTAAAAGAAATGTGTTTATTAGCAGTTTGTTTTTGGAGTATTTTCAGTATTGACTGATTTATTTTGCATTTTAATTTGAGGATTCTTGTTTTTAAGGAGGTCCTCCTCAGGCACAAAAACATTAAACCAAAAACAAATCCATAAATAATAGTAATGATTATAAATACTAAACAAACTGCACGGCTAAATCTCTACACTTTTGATTCTTTTCTTTGTTTTCTGAACTGATTCATTGCAAAAGCTTGAGTTTGAGTGTAAGAATAAATACTTTCACTATGTAGCTTACTTTTGTTCATACATGTAGAATAGTCTTGCGTTGAAATTTGCCAGTACTCAAAAGGAATACTTGAATAAAAGTATCTTACCAGAAAATGACTTTGGTAAAAGTTAAAGTCTCCTTTTAGAATATTACTTGAGTAAACGTCTTAAAGTATCTGATATTTACAGTACTTAAGTATCAATTTTCTGATATTAAATGTACTTAACTATTAGAAGTAAAAGTAAAAAAACTTTGATTATGAACTTTATGGCCAAAGGTGTGTAACGTTCTCTTCATCACCACTGTCGTCGGGGTGGTCATCGTCTGTTACCATGGCGGCAGAGCCTGCACCAGGTGCTTCCATGACACTAGCAGTCATTATGCCTCATCTTCTTCTTTAGTTTTGGCATGTGGTTGTTGTTTTTTGCCGCTTGGCCACAAACCAGCATCACGTCACCAACTGGAATGGAGCGGCCATTATCTTGGCAATCTAGGAGCAATGATTCGCCAAACATGCTTTTTTTCAGTGTAATAAATTTCTTCTGATTTTATTTTGTAGTAACGAGTAACTAAGATGCTTAAGGGAAATGTAGTGGAGTAAAAGTAAAAGTTTCCGGAAATAGTAGTGGTGAAGTAGTTGTACTTTGTTACATTACAACACTGGTGACAGTGCACTAAATGTTGTTGACAGTGTGGAAGTGAGTCACAATAAAAAGTGCAGCCCTGTAACAATATGATGAGGTGGTCCGTGAACGATGCTGACTCCCACTCCAACAGAGTTATTACAGCGAAGCCTGGTGGCCTTTACAGTAGGGCAACACATCATCCATCATCTAGATGAGACTTCTCCACAAAAGCTCGGCCTGGAAAATATCACTCATACTTCCAGGCTGTGAGCATAATGGTGGAAACAATGGCGATACACATATTAGCCGTTAACTCTGGGTTTCTTTGTTTGTGTGCGTTTCAGCTCAGCCAACAAATGTCTTCTGAAGGTGGGACACTACAGCGCTCAGCTGGAGCTGTACCCGAAAGCTATTGAAATCTATGAACAGGTAACCGCTGAGTGCACACAGTTTTCTAAAGTCTTTATAAAAAATGATCAGCACACATTTATATGGTGATGCAAATTCTTTATTTGGATACCCATAGCTTGCACAAAGTGCAAAAAAAACCCAACAATTTCAAATAACAATCAGTAAACCAAGAAAACACAAAACAAGCCAAATGCAAGGACCAGGAAATAAGTGAAATGGCTCTAAAATATTGAAAATTACATTTTACATTGGTAAATAATAAAATGTTCTGTTTTTTATAACTTTTTTGTTGTCAGGGACTATTGTTTGTGATGTTGTTTATTTAATTGCATTCAACTGTGAGGTGTAGTGGGATAGTTAAAACTTCCATAATATGAAATAAACATTAGCTTTTCAGTGTAAAGCAAACTTTCAAACGGTAGCAGCAATCGTAAGTAAAACAACAAAAATTAAAACAACCATACAAAAATGGACACACAGTAAAAACAAATGTGAAAGTCCATAGGATTTTTTTAAAATGTTCCATCTGATCACATTCTGCCTTAAATAATGTAGTGTGTTTCTGCTGTTTTGTGTGTGTGTGTGTGTGTGTGTGTGTGCGTGCGTGCGTGCGTGCGTGCGTGCGTGCGTGCGTGCGTGCATGCGTGCGTGTGTGTGTGCGTGCGTGTGTGCGTGCGTGTGTGTGTGTGTGTGTGTGTGTGTTTGTTCAGGTTGCTATGAACACCATGGATAATCCTCTGTTGAAGTACAACGCTAAAGAGTATTTCTTCAAGGCTTCACTCTGTCACTTCATAGTGGATGAACTGAACGCCAAGGTAACACACACCTGTACACGCAAACACACACACACACACACACACACACACACACACACACACACACACACACACACACAGTTATTTTTTCTTTGTGTGTGTTGCAGTTGGCCATAGAAAAGTACGAGGAGATGTTTCCAGCCTTCTCAGACTCCAGAGAGCTCAAACTCTTAAAGGTATATTTCTTTTCTTTTCTCTTTTTCCTCTCTTTCTCTCCATTTTTGTTATTTTATGAAAGCAAACATGCTGAGTAAATAATACTCATATTAAAATATGATTTTGATTACTCAAATACTTTTATTATGCCATTAAAAAGATTTATTTTTTCCTCATGACCTTCTGAGTGTCCATACATATCGTATTTGAGGTCATGTTTGCTACTGTTATCAGCAGCTCATGCTCGTTAAAGTTTTAATTATTAGTTATAATTAACAATAATATAGACAACTGGTCTGACAAAAAGTAAGTCAATTAACATTTGATTAAACATTTGAGAACTTCCATGTCATAGCAAAATTGGAGGTCATCTAAGTGATTTGCAGAAATATGGCTAAGTCGTGAGGGTTTAAAACTCAGTGTTTGCATTTTTCTGTTCACACACTATCGCTCACTATCCCTTGGTGTTAGAAAAGTCTCACGTTGTGTTGCCACAGAAACTCCTAGATGCCCACGAGGAGCAGAACAGCGAGGCGTTCACAGAGGCCGTTAAGGAGTTTGACTCGGTGTCTCGTCTGGACCAGTGGTTGACCACGATGCTGCTCCGCATCAAAAAGACCATCCAGGGAGACGCTGGGGACCTGAAATAGACAAGTTTACAGATTGGGGAGTCAGGGTGAGACAAGGGAAAAGAGGGGGGGGGGGGGGGGGTGTTTTGGTGGAAGAAAGGTCTACAAGAAGAGAGGCAGAGAGACGGACATATGAAGGGGGGTAAAAGGGAGGGAGGGTGGGACTGAGGGAGTTTACAGTTGTACATATCAGTCTGCATGTGACCCCAAAATAGCTAAGCATTACCTTTAAACCCCCTCTAGATGATCCTGTGTCCCTGGTCCTACAGTATTGCTCCCATAACACTGGACAGAATTGTACTTAAAGAGAAAGAAATAAAAGGTGTGTGTGTGTGTGTGTGTGTGTGTGTGTGTGTGTGTGTGTGTGTGTGTGTGTGTGTGTGTGTGTGTGTGTGTGTGTGTGTGTGTGTGTGTGTGTGTGTGTGTGTCCACTGCAGTAAGGTCAATTATATACTATTTGATGGGAAAGTGTGCAGGCCATATCAGATTTAAGGATACAGTATATGTTATTACAAAGGAATAATAATGTTATTTATGAGATAACTTATATTTATTGTCAATACTGAAAATATTATTTATGTTTGTTATGGTACTCAGTGTTACGATTTGTCTTAATATTTTAGGTATTAGCCCTTCTCCTTTCTTCTTATTCTCCTGTTCCTTATCTGTTCTTCCTCCCCCTCCTCCTCCTCCTCCTCCTCTTCTGTCTCCCCTCATCCTCTCCTCACCCATACACATCGTCAAAGTCAGTGATATCACCCATTGTGATTGGTTGCTTCCTTGTGTTCTGGCTTACGGTCAGTCGGTGCAGTTAGCCAACAGTGCTTACCACCACGTCACTGCCTCGTTTGTGCATGTCTTTTTGTCATGTTGATGTGAGTGTTCTCCGTGTCGTGCTACCGTGTGAAAAACATACATGTAGCCTGGTATCATTTGTGTGAAATCAGTAAATATGTACCTCTGATACCGAGTTGAAATAAAAATGTCATCGCTATAGATATCTGAGTATTTTTTGGTGTATTTTCAGGCATTTAGTATGACTATAAGTATGTGGTTGGACCTTGCTTGCAGGTATAAAGCAATGACTGGTTGTAAATCCAAGGTCACAACATGACTGTAGCACTGAACGCACTTTGTTTAAGGCAGCAACTGGCAGGCTATGATGTCATTCTGCAGCAATGACTGTTCCCAAACTACATCAGTCTGGACAAAATCAATGCTTGACTTTGGGACAAAATAAACAATATTTAGATCTTTTCTTAACCCCTAAAATGACTTATTCCATTCACTTTTTTATACCATTTAAATGGGGTTTAGAGTTAGCCTGTATAAATGGGGAGTTTAGGGTTACTCTCGTGCCTTTGGTAACCAAATAATGTGATTGTTTAGGTATGGAGTGCCTGCATGTGGTGACAGCACGAGTTTTTTGTTTAAATTAAATCCTTCAGACTCAGCAGCCCAAGGCACATGATGCCCATCTTTGTCTAAATATTCTGTGTATCTGGCTTTTTTTTATCCTGCGTAGGTCCAAGCAAATATATTATCTGCAAGTGCCGGTATCCCCCAACCACATGGGGGTGCTATTACATTTAACAAATTATGCTGAATAACCTATATGAATAACATGAATGTGTCCTAATGAGTGCTATTGAATATTACATTAGGATAATTACATAAACAATATGATAAATGGCCATAGTTAGGTTATGCCCTGTATTACTAGTAGGCTACAACAACACCATCAGTAGCATATGACGCTATTAAGATTATGAGCTATTCATGGATTAGGCCTATTTCTTATAATTATATCATGATTGTGTATTCACTAGGCCTACTATTTGTCAACACCAACAGGAGCAAAGTTTTTGGAATTCACTATCTGGTTTGTACATTTGCAGGTGTAGCACTCTCTATATTTGCATTGTTTTAAAAAGCTTGAAAACGAAGCACAGATTGATTTTAATTAATGCACGCAAAGATTCGTCTCTGGTGTAACGGCAAAATAAGTTTCCCGTTTGAATAGTGTCCCCAGAACCGTTACTCGGGCCTGGGTTAACAGTTAGGTTAAAAGTAAGGTTTTAACCTTTTTTAAACTGTTAATATTTACAGTCTATGTTTTAAGCATGGCAGAATACGACTGTAGGCTCAGGATGTGGTAAAGGAGAAACACGAATCGATGGGGGGGACGATTTCGACGCAACACCTGCACAATAATACCCACAATACATTTCGGTGGACCCACACATACGCGTTTCCGGTGTGGTGTGTGTTTAACTGTCTGTGTGTGTGGTGCACGTTCGTTGCTCCCTCGCATTGTATTTAGTTTGAGTGTAAATTGTGAACTTTCTCCATAACTGCTTGAGAAACAGTTATACCAGTTTTACTGAAGAAGGAGAGAACAACAAGCCACCAAGATGCCGCGAATCATGATTAAAGGAGGCGTCTGGCGCAACACGGAGGTACGTGTTTACATGGCTAGCTAGCTACGTTAGCATAATGCTAACCACTAAGAGAAACGCGAGTCGGAGCTAGCACGAAGCTAGCTGCTCATTTAACGGGCTTTATCCCGTGTAGCAAGTTTAGTTTATTTGTGATGCTGCCAACTATGTCGACAAAGTTTACTAACGTCACTGCTTGTGTGATATTTTGTAAATTGTAGCGTATTTTGTCAGAAAACATGGCTACGGCATTAGCAAGCATGACTGCAGCCTGCAAGAGTTTGCAACTGATAGATAGATAGATAGATAGATAGATAGATAGATAGATAGATAGATAGATAGATAGATAGATAGATAGATGCGTAGCTAGTTTACTATTCACAGCGGGTCACAGCGGGTCACTGCTAAACCAGCTTAATGCAAAAAAGACAAAATCAAAAGTGCAAATCAACTATTCAACAATACGCAATGTATCAAATCACGAGCAAAAAAACTATACAGTACTTACAATAACTTGAATATGTGGGCACATAGTGCAACTAGTGCCAAATTAAATGCAAAGTATACTGTGAAGTTATAGGGCAGCAATGGATCAGATAATTGAAAGAGGATGAAAGATAAGACGAGAGACTTTATTGTCATTGTGTTAACCTGGTCTTGGTGCATAAAACAAATGAATGAACATACGGTGCAAACAACAAGATACAAAACAGGGATGGGCGATATGTACCACAAATCATATGTCGTTTTTGAATGACAGTAAATATCAGTATTTTATAGCTGTAAGTCAAAGCCATGTGAAATGTCACAAGCACTTAAAACAGACTTTAATCAAATAAAATGCAAATACGTTGTTTACCTTCCTGTTTGAAAATATACAGTTGCAATATTTGTAAATGAAAAATGATCTAAAATAAATAGCCTGTATTAAATAAACAGACCTGTCTTTGTGAGTGCTCATTCAGTTGTTTTCTCTAACAATAACTGACTTGAGTACAATAACAGGTTTTCCTCTCCTGCTTAACATTGAAACCTAAACTGTACAGTTACAACTTGACTGTTAATTCCTCCGCTGTATCACTAGCCAACAGCTGTCTGCGCTGAACGCATCACCACCAACTCTCACTGGCTCTCTTTCTCGCCACACACTGAGCCGTTCCCCAAAGGAGCTACGTTACTTTTATAACACAAGTTGACTTTCTTAATCCAGTTGAGTTTTTCTCTCGTAAGACACAATCAATGTTATTTTGTGTTTCATCTCGTATGTTGTTTTAGGATTGAGCGTAATTTCATTTATGAAGTAAACAAGCATGTCTTGTCTTTGCACTGAGAGCAGAGGGAAGTCTCAGAGAGTAGAGCAGACACACGCCGCTTGCTCGCTTCACTTTTTCAAGCTCTGGCCTGATCGGGCAGCTGGCTGATTGTATTAACTGGCTCTGGGGCATCCTTATTGTTGGACCCTGTAAGAAATGGGTCATGTAATGCAACATCAAACTATATCAATATAAACGGAATTGTCTCAACTCATGTCTGGTTTGAAAATATATCGATATAATTAAAAAAAGTCGATCGCCCATTCCGATTGTAGAGAACAAAATACAAGACAAGATGCATACATTGAGTGCAATGACAAACGTGTAGTGTAACAATAAAAAATATATAAATAGTAGTAGTGTAAATATGATGAGTGCAAGATGTATTAGTCCAGGGTGAGAGTGTTTGTATCTGTCCTGACACAGCCTGGTTGCACAAGGAGATGGCAGCTGGCAGGAAGAGCCTCTTGTATTGTGGTGATACTGGATGGTATCTGTTGTTGATCATTAGTGTTTTATAAACCTTAAATGTCACTTTTCTAATCTGCCTATTTTTCCAGGATGAGATCCTCAAGGCAGCGGTGATGAAATATGGGAAGAACCAGTGGTCTCGTATCGCCTCCCTGCTGCACCGCAAGTCTGCCAAACAGTGTAAAGCAAGATGGTGAGTCTTGATACAAAGACATGTGTGATTGGAATACCTTTTATTGAGTTTTCAAGGTGATGGCAGGACTTGTAGAAGTAGATATATCTTTATTAACAGCCCTGCACTTGGGAACACACTACACTACAAAGGATTGTAAAACTCCCATTGGATGAATTTAAACTGGTAATTTTGGATCTTTTAAGATGTCTGTGAATGTTTCTGATGTAATTGTTGTTGTAACTGGCTGTTTTGTTGTACATCCTATTTCTATCTCTGTACGTATGTTCTCTGCTGTTCTGAAGTCTCCCCTGCAAAAGAGATATTTCATCCTAATTAGATTTCCTGTCTAAATAACTGTTCTATACCTTGGGTTTTGTGTCTGTCTGCAGGTACGAGTGGTTGGATCCCAGCATCAAGAAAACCGAATGGTCCAGAGAAGAGGAGGAGAAGTTGCTTCATTTGGCCAAGCTGATGCCCACTCAGTGGAGGACCATCGCTCCCATCATAGGACGCACTGCTGCCCAGTGCCTGGAACACTATGAATACCTGCTGTACGATTTTAAACACTTTTATACTCTACATATACTTCAGTTATAATTATATTGTACTAATATTAGACTCTCCCAGACCCTTGACATTGATTGTAGGATACTTGTAGCAACACATTGTCATTTTAATGAAGTGTGTTAGTATTATTGCAGATTTTGTTGATAAATAATTCATGTATATTTGTGTGTGTGTGTGTTTAGAGACAAGGCAGCACAAAGAGACAACGAGGAAGAAGTGGGAGACGACCCTAGGAAGTTAAAACCAGGAGAGATCGACCCTAATCCTGAAACTAAGCCTGCCAGACCCGACCCTGTGGACATGGACGAAGGTGTGTCAACACACTTCAGACAATGATGGAGGGACTGACTTGTTCCAGAAACTTTTGTTGGAACTTTATCCGTTTCAAGGGACAGCATTTCTACTTATGTGCTCTGTCTATTTTTGTCTTTCTACATTTCTTATAGTGATTGTTATAGTTTTAATTTCTCTTAAGAATAATTTAGTTGCTATTCTTGCGGCAGTCACCACCTGGAAGGTTGTGCCATTTCAAATAAATAAAATCCAACTTATTCGGTTTATGTCTGTAGGAGACTTAACAACAGCCTCATAAATGTCTTAACAAAATAAATGAATGTCTGTGTCACTGTCTGCAGATGAGCTGGAGATGCTGTCAGAGGCCAGGGCTCGACTGGCCAATACGCAGGGCAAGAAAGCCAAGAGGAAGGCCAGAGAGAAACAGCTGGAGGAAGCCAGGTTAGATGCACACAAACACATTTACCAATACTGGCTTATCAGTTCTTTAGTCAACATTTTTAACTTAAAGGTGCTCTAAGCGATGTTGGGTGACGTTACTTCTTGTTGACGTTTGAAGTATTTTCAAACAAAACGGAGACTAGCTCGCTCCTCCCTCATCCCGTCCCCTCCCCCCTCCCTTCCGTGCTTCAGCGCACTAACTCCCCACCCCCAACTCCTTCATGTCAGTTATTGGCTGAACGCTGGAACATGGTTTGTGTATGTTTTTTGTGGGCCAGGTTGGACCACTTTGTTTTTGTTGGAGTTAGTGGAGCCTGGGCTGTCTACAGAGACCGCGTTTTTTTATGTGTGATAAACAAACAGTGATTAAGGGACAGGCAGCTCGCGGATAGTGAGGAGATGTTTGCTGTATGTGACAAAAAATGTTGTAGCCTAAAAAACGCGTGACATCGCTTAAATTTAATTATCAATTTTGAATGCCCGATGTTGTTAGTTGTACATTATTATATAACTTAATGTGTCCCTCACTTTGTGCTGCAGGCGGTTGGCTGCTCTGCAGAAGCGCAGAGAGCTGAGAGCGGCAGGAATCGATGTTCAGAAGAAGAGGAAGAAGAAGAGAGGAGTGGACTACAACGCTGAAATCCCATTTGAAAAGAAACCGGCATCGGTAATCATCGTTGATTGTTTCTGTCCATTTTAAACCAAACTCACAACTCCAGGACAGCATTTGGGTTCAGCTGAAGTTTGTAATTTATTAATTTTTAATTGTGTTCGCTTTAAGGGTTTCTATGACACCAGCATGGAGCAGTACAACCCTCTGGAGCCAAACTTCAAACGACTCAGACAACAGCACTTGGACGGAGAACTACGCAAGTCAGTAACATTACATACACCATATTTTACACAGTTTGGATACACATGGCTTACACAAATACAAAAGTACAGTAAATACAAACCATAACCTTTAAAAAACAGTCACGTTAGTACTGTTCAACTTCATAAATACAATGTTAAAGGTTAAACAGAAACACTTAAAGATGCATGATTAATGCACATTGTACATCATAAGGGGACACACTAGGGCTGGGCGATATGGAGAAAATCAAATATCACGATATTTTTGACCAAATACCTCAATATTGATACTGCAACGATATTGTAATGTTGACAATTGGTGCTCTCACAAAATATTTACACAATAGGATTTTTGATAAATAATCATCAGTAATATGGATATAATGACTAAGTAGGTAAAGGCAAATAATAGAACAGTTACAACAATCTGGTAAGTTCAGAAAAGTACATCACTTTACTGTAATGCAGCCTTTAAAACCAGGAAAAGACACTTATGTCATATTACGATATCCAAAATCTAAGACGATATCTAGTCTCATATCAATATAATATCGATATATTGCCCAGCTCTAGGACACACCCAATTAAATCATGGTTTTCATTTATAAGTCCTATGTGTTTGTGGGTAGTGAGCAAGAGGAGAGGGACAGAAAGAAGGATAAACAGAAGATTAAGAAGAAGAAAGAGAGTGATCTCCCATCGGCCATCCTGCAGACCAGCGGCGTGGCTGAGTTCACCAAGAAACGCTCCAAACTGGTTTTACCCACACCACAGGTAACTGTACTACTTTAATGTCTTGTAAATCAACAATCTCTCGCCAGTGTTGTTGGTTAAAAAAATTCATATTCATATTTCATTTAATCTTCTTTATAGATCAGTGATGCTGAGCTGGAGGAAGTCGTCAAATTGGGTGTCGCCAGCGAGGTCGCCCGTCAAGCTGCCGAGGAGAGCGAAAGCGGTAACTCGGCGTCCTCAGCCCTCCTGTCAGAGTACAGCGTCACCAACGCCATGTCCACAGGGCTTCGTACCCCACGCACCCCTGCTGCCCAGGACAGGATACTGCAGGTCACACACACACACGCACACACTCACTCACTCACTCACTCACTAAATACACACACACACACACTACGTGAGCACTTATTTAAAGACTTGACATACCACACACCACGTGAACACACACACACACCAGGTGAACACACACACTGACGTCTTTAGATTCTCAAGTGAAAGTGTTTCTAGTCAGATAACCAGCACTTTAAAGGGATACTTCAGATTTTTTTGAGTGCTTTGTATTTTATCGGTGATGTTTCATAAATTGAATTTGTTTATGACAGTTATGCTAAGCTAACCTTTCATTAATCACTAAGATCTAAACTAACAGTTACAATGTGAGCTACATGTAGGCTATCCTGTAAAACAAAGGTATCTCTGTCACAACTCAAAACAATGTGTATGCGTTATTATTTTTAGTATCGACTGATTTATTTCCAAATTTAAGTTGAAGATGAACCCCTTGAGATGGACCATCTTGTTTTCAAGGGGGCACAAAGACATGGAAATGAACAGACATTTAAACAAAACAGAAATGCATTAATAATAGAGCGGTCAATTTTCCTCTATAATACCATTTCAATTTCATTCAGAATTTTTTAAATATTCAAATTATACCCATCTACATTTTGTTTTCACATGCTGGTAGGCCAAGGCAAGAAGGGTGAGATTCGCTTACGTCAGCCAACACGCACAAAAAAAATTAGTACCATTAGTATTGATTTTTTTTTTTTTTTTTCACTATTCAAATTATTTTCAACTTCCCACATTTTGTTCAAACAGCCCTAATAAAAAATAGTATTGATAATAAATTAAACAATCCAAACAGCACATCTAGCTCTCTAATCTTTTGATTTTTGTTCTTTGTTTTCTGAACCGCTTTATTGCATAAGAACACAAATGTCGGAAATATACCTGATACCCTCCGTCTTACACAAGTCTGCACACGCATCTTTGGATATAAATAAACTTTCTTTAAGGTTTTCTATCTGTGTCTGTCTGTGTTTTCAGGAAGCCCAGAACCTGATGGCTCTGACCAACATTGACACCCCTCTAAAGGGAGGCCTCAACACTCCGCTGCACGAGAGCGACTTCAGTGGAGTGACGCCTCAGCGACAGCAGATACAAACACCCAACACAGTCCTCACAACACCGTTCAGGTAACAACGCTCTCAGCTCGGTACTGATACAACTCTGCTTTTAACCCTCCTGTTCTCCTTATTAAAGTTTCCATATCAGAAATTTGGGTTTGCATCAACCAAATTGCCCCCAAAATAACATGGATGGTTTCATTCAACGCTGTCCACGAGTGAAAAGAGTGACTACTTTCATTGAATTTTTAGTGTCTTTTATTCAGTTTTATCAGATTTTATAGAACAGTCTCCTGACTAAACGTTCACATAACCCAGTCTGCGATGCACTCAACATCCTCGGATCTTAACTAGTCAAAATAAATCATAATTTTCTGCTTTTTATCAACTCAAAAATTAGATATAATTTCATATAAATGAGATTTATTGACCATGAATTCCAAGAATAAGTGTCACACTCATGTGAACAAGTTGGTATTAGTGGTTTATATAATGGTGGTAGTGGGGAAAAAACGCTTTAAAAAAAAAAAAAAGGACAAACGTGGACAAATCGTCAAAATTACATCAAATTACATTACATACATGTACATTTTGGGAGAACAACAAGTTCGTAGTTGACGGGAAGACAACACAAGGGTTAAAGGACAAAGCAGCTGGTACTGTACATGTTAACATTCACAATGTGATGGCGTCTCTAACAGAACTCCAGGACAGGGTCAGGAGCAGGACGGCATGACCCCTCAAGCTGTAGGAGCGCTGACCCCGCGCGGTGCAGTGACCCCAGGTTTGACCCCTCTGCGCACTCCGCTGAGAGACAAACTGAACATTAACAGTGAGGAGCAACTGGCTGACCCCGCATACTCTAAACACCTGGTAATGACATGTAAAACTGTAAATACACAACTCGCACTTACTTCTGAATATATGGAATTTCAACTGTAACGTATGTTTTCTGATGCCGTGCACTATGTTGTCAGTCGTAAATGTTAAAAACCAAAAATCTGCTGCTGCTTTGTCAATTTACATTTTTTTTTAACAAAAACATTAAATATTGTGAAGGATATCACTGTCACATTCTGGTTGTGCGTTTTGTAAGTAAAATAAGAAAACTCTCTCACACAGCAAAGGGAAAGCCTGCAGCAGCTGAAGCAGGGCCTGATGTCACTTCCTGTTCCCAAGAACGACTTTGAGATTGTTCTTCCGGAAAATGCAGAGATGGAACTCGAAGAAACAGAGGCAGAGTCGGGATTCATAGAGGACTCTGCTGAAGTAGAGGCACGCAAGCAGGTATATACACACACACACTCACACTCACAGTTAGGGGATAACAGGCTTTCTATGAGTGCCTAACCTCATCTGAATTACAGAAACCCATGTGTGTATACCTGTAATTCAAATACAGCTAGTCGAACAAAGGTTTACTGTGTGTGTGTGTGTGTGTGTGTGTGTGTGTGTGTGTGTGTGTGTGTGTGTGTGTGTGTGTGTGTCAGGCTATACGGGATGCAGAAAGAGAGAAGGAGCTGAAGCTGCGACACACTGCTGTTCAGAGGAGTCTCCCCAGGCCCACTGAGGTAACAAACACACACACTTTCTGAGGGTTTGATCAAGTTGACAATGTTAATACCACTGACCCTTTCACAAGAAACTTATACTTTTTGCAAAGTTCCAAAATGCAAAGACATTAATCAGATTATGATTAAAGAGATTTTGTAGTGTTTTCTAACACTTCAAGTAAGTTTGTCAACTATAAAACCAATCTTATTCTTAACTTCAGCTGGCATTAAAAAGCTCTTTCAAAATCTGTAATTTATCGTCATGAAGTGTAAGTCATTGTTGTATGACGTGTCAGCCTTGGGAATAATCCAGGAGGATGATGAGTATGAATAAGTATTATTTGTATTAGCAGGATGATTTCAGCTGGTTGCCGTCTGTCTCTGCAGGTAAACGAATCAGTCCTGCGTCCCACCTCCATGGAGCCTCTCTTGGACTTCCAGCTGGCCGAGGAGCTGATCAAACAGGAAATGATTACCATGCTGCATTACGACTGCCTGCACCACCCGTCAGCCAACGCGGCCAGTCAACTGCAGCGCGGCAAAACCAGAGGCCCCACCTCTACATCTAACAACGCTTCGCATATAACATACCTGGAATCACATTCCTACAAGCCAATCAGCACGGAGGACATGGAGCAGGTAGCGCACACGTCGCCAACACTGTTGTTTTCACTTCAAGAGTTACTCAAACAAATGAATCAACTGCTTGTTTGGTCATAAAAACGTGGTATCCATGTGAGACATTGACAGTGATGGATGTCTAGTTGTAATACAACCTGTATGCAGATATTCTGTTCATAAGAAGTGGTTATAAATGATGTTGCACACTCACATGATGTGTTAATTAACAGGCAAAGGCAGCACTGGCAGCAGAGATGGAGGTGGTGAAGGCAGGAATGGGCCACGGGGATCTCAGCATGGAGGCCTACAGCCAGGTGTGGGAGGAATGCTACGGACAGGTAAGTCATCTGGCCCTTAAAGGTGCTCTAAGCGATATTGGTTGATGTCACTTCTTGTTGACGTTCAAAGTATTGTCAAACAAAACGGAGGCTAGCTTGCCCCTCCTTCCTCATCCCGTCCCCTCCCTTCCGCGCACTTTGGTCAGCAGCTGTTGAATCGTCTGGTCTGCCTCTCTCTTTCTGCAGGTTTTATATCTACCTGCTCAGAACAGGTACACCAGAGCCAACCTGGCATCAAAGAAAGACCGTATTGAGAGCCTGGAGAAAAAACTAGAGGTGAGAAAGCACACAGACGCATGGGAAGCTGATACAACTTGACCCTGAATTGGTCATTTTATCTTTAGGAATTGCTACATTAAATCTCTGATCTAAGTTCTGTGGTCCGTGTGTCTGTCTGCCTCCAGGTGAACCGTGGCCACATGACCGCAGAGGCCCGGAGAGCAGCTAAGCTGGAGAAGAAACTCAAAATCCTGCTGGGAGGCTTTCAGTCCAGAGCCCTGGGGCTCCTGAAGCAGCATAATGAACTCTGGGAACAGGTACTGAACATGACAGAGTTTTAAATCTGCCAGGATATACTTTAATGTTAGTCCCCCTTAAATTCTTGCCGTAATTGAGTGCATAGCCATATTTAATCAGAATAGATTTGTTGTTTTGTTTTTTCCTCCACTCCAGACATTAACGCCTCGTCTTTATTGTCATTTAACAGAGCTTATTAGTGAAGAATTTGCTAAAAGATGCATCTGTGAATATTAAATATTCACCCGAAATTGAGTGAACTGATAAACTACCTCAGTTCTCCTGCAGACTGTAGATTATAGTGGCATCCTAAACACTGTCATTCTTGGAAATTATAATAAATGAGTATTGTATTAATGCATTTTCTTTGTTATAATAATGTTATACTCATGGTGTCCACCAGGTGGAGCAGTCAGCCACAGAACTCCAGACCTTCAATCAGCTGAAGAAACAAGAGGATACTGCGATTCCCAGGAGAAAAGAGGCAATACATTTATGACACACACATATGATCACTGTACAATTGTATATTCACTTGGCTGTTTCCAACATCCTTAACTCTGATCACATTAACCATAAAGCTTACAATATTTTAGTGTTGAAACAATCAATCTATTGGTCATCAATTTGGATAATTGATTAATCATTTAGGTCATTTCTCAAGCTAAAAGTATTTAACTGTTGATTCCAGCTTCTCAGATGTTCAAAATTGCTTGTTTTCATATAATTTTAAATTGAATCTCAGACAAAGCAAATACTTTAAAGGGTTTACCTTGGACTAAAAAATGTGTATAATAATGCCGACTTATTATAGACTGAACAATGCATTTATAAGATTGTTAATTTTATCCCTATAGAATAAATATTCTGTTAAAGATCTATAGCTTGTGAGGATTAAATGTGCAGAAGGCTGAGTAGCCCACATAAAAACCACCAGTGGATGACAATGTGTCTGACCTCATTCAGTCTATAAATGTCTGTTGTATCAACACATCTGGCCTCAGCAACTCTAGGAAAACAAATCTACGCTCTGGATGTTGGTGTGAGATGATTTTTTTTAGCCTGACTGTTTGATATCATCTTTCTGTGTGTGTTTTAGGCCCTGCGGGAGGACGTGGAGAGGCAGATGGAGAGAGAACGAGAACTTCAGCAGAGATATGGGGAGCTGCTGATGGAGAGGGAGGCACTGCTCAACAGTGCTCAGAAATACTGAGCCACACAAATCCTAATCATTCATACACACATGCTATACACACACTTAAATACTCACCATGGAGACACTGATATCAAGCTAACAGCTGCTCTGAGAAACGCAAACAAGTTGTCATGCTCCTCCGCCTTCTGAGTCGTCGTATTATGAACCATTTGCAGTAATTTCAGAGATA
This sequence comes from Gymnocephalus cernua, assembly GCA_023631565.1. Classification (NCBI taxonomy): domain Eukaryota; kingdom Metazoa; phylum Chordata; class Actinopteri; order Perciformes; family Percidae; genus Gymnocephalus; species Gymnocephalus cernua. Next base: position 5,630,262 of record CM042437.1, on the reverse strand, counting down.
AGCCCCGTCTCATGTTGCTATGTCGTCACAAACTGAGTTTTGAGCATGCTCAGTAGTCTTTTGTGTTTCTGTATTAGTGACCAATAAAGTTTCTTTTCAACAATGACAACGTTGAATTCTTGTTTTTGTTAGATGAGGATTAGATTTTACCCAAGTGTAAAAAAGAAATCTGGTGCTAACTCGGTTTCTGAAAAACACAATGGATCAAAAACACCGGCTTACGGAAAAGTCTTTATTACAACAATGGAACAAAAAAGGAAATTATTCGTGCACATACATAAGAAGAATGTGTTGCATCTTCAGCAGGCGAGGAAGGCCATCCCACTTCTCCAATAAGCACTCTGAGAGAGAGAATGAAAAACAGTACGATACTAACATATGCACTCTGAGACTTCCAAATCAAGAGAGTGTCTTCCAAAGTCTTAAGTATGTGTGAACTTTCCTCTATCAACAAACTTCAAACACTGGGGGAATACGAAGAAAGGGTTCTGGTAGAAATACTAACTTTGGCGAACTCAGACTGCTGAAGCATCTTATTTGCTGTGAATAAACGTGCAAATGAACTTGTGAATGAAATGCATTTTGCACAAAAAGAAAGGACTAGTTTGTTTTCCCCATCTCTTACAGTGTGGTCACACTTATTTCAGCCTTATGTCCAGGAGGAATGATTTTAACCAATAACTTTCATATGATGTGAGTATTGTATTGAGATAGACTTGTAAATACTCCAATCCATGAAATATGGAATGTAGTAGTGTGCCTCTGCCAAAATGTGAAACCCTGATCAAAGTAATTTACAGTGTGTGTGTGTGTGTACATACTGTGTGTCTATAGTTGTATCTTCTAATAGCCTCTCTGATGTGACAGGGCTGGATGGCTCCACTGGGAGGTTCCACTGTAGCCGGACAACTCTGAAACAAATAAGTGATGTTGAGAGAAATGGGCGATGTCATAGTACAGTATGCCATAAGAAAATGCAAGATCATTGTATAATATGTCATAAAAATCATAAAAAAGTCATAGTATACTATGTGGAAAAACATTAATACCATAGTATGTTGGAAAAAAATCATAGTATAGTATGTCGAAAAAAGTAATCAAAAAGTCATACTATAATTATATTTTGAAAAATCATTAAAGGTCATAGTATAGTATGTTGAAAAAGTCATTGTATAGTATGTTGAGAAACATATGTTGTAAAATGTATACATATGTATGTTGTAAAAAATCATTAAAGGTCATAGTACAGTATGTTGAAAAATGTCATCAAAAAGTCATAGTATAGTATGTTGAAAAAAGTCATAGTATAGTACGTCGAAAAAAAGTCATACAAAAAGTCATAGTATAGTATTTCGAAGATAGTCATAAAAAGTTACAGTATAGGATGTCGAAAAAGTCATCAAAAAGTCATAGTATACAGTATGTAGGAAAAATTCATAGTATAATACGTCGAAAAAGGTCATAGAATAGTATGTCACAAAAAAAAATCACTAAAAATCTCATAGCATAAATTATGTCGAAAGAATTCATAGTATAGTATGTCAATACAATTAATTAAAAAGTCATACTATAGTATATTTACATTTTTCATAAAAAGTCATAGTATAGTATTTTGAAATAAGTCATAGTATATAAAATGTCATCAAAAAGTCATATTATAGTATGTTGAAAAAAGTAATCAAAAAGTCATAGTATACATGTCGAAAAAATTCATAGTATAGTATGTCGAAAACAGTCCTAAAAAAGTCATAGTATAGTATGTCAAATAAGTCATCAAAAAGTCATAGTATGTTTAAAAAAGTCATAAAAAGTCATAGTATAGTATGTCGAAAAAATTCATAAAAAAGTCATTGTATAGTTGTTGAAAAGAGTTATCAAAAACTCATAGTATAGTATGTCGAAAAAAGACAAAGTATAGTATGTCAGAAAAATCACTAAAAAACTCATAGCATAGTATGTCAAAAAAATTATAAAAAAGTCATAGTATAGCAGGTCGAAAAAGTCATCAAAAAGTCATACTTTTTGATGACTTATATTGATGTATATTTACATTTTTCATAAAAAGTCATAGCATAAATTATGTTGAAAAATTCATAGTATAGTATGTCAATAAAATTCATTAACATACTATAGTATATTTACATTTTTTTAATAAAAAGTCATAGTATAGTATTTTGAAAAAAGTCAGTATAGTATGTCGAAAAGTCGTAAAAAAGTCATAGCATAATGTCGAAAAAATTCATAGTATAGTATGTCAATAAAATTCACTAAAAAGTCATACTATAGTATATTTACATTTTTCATAAAAAGTCATAGTATAGTATGTCAAAAAAATTCCAAGTATAGTATGTTGACATTATTTTTTATTGAAATTTATTGACAATTTACACTATATTTTACACACACACACACACACACAAAAAACAGTATAAGAGGGTTGCAGATCAAACACACCTTTTTGCGTTTCCTCTGTCTCCCTCTGCCGTCCAGACTGCCGTTACCCTGTGGGAGGGATTTTGATGAGTGGGAGGAGCTAGGTGTGGAAGGGGGAGTGGCTTCAGGTGAGTCTGGATCCTTCTTTACCTGGAAAGATGGAAGACAGATGTTATTTACTTACCTAAGACATAACTGTAGTACTCCTGTTTAGGTGATAAAACATGTGTGAGAATGTGAGAGTGACATTAGTGTATGTGGGAGTGACATTAGTGTATGTGGGAGTGACATTAGTGTATGTGGGAGTGTCATTAGTGTATGTGGGAGTGACATTAGTGTATGTGGGAGTGTCATTAGTCTATGTGGGAGTGGCATTAGTGTATGTGGGAGTGACATTAGTGTATGTGGGAGTGTCATTAGTGTATGTGGGAGTGTCATTAGTCTATGTGGGAGTGACATTAGTGTATGCGAGAGTGACATTAGTGTATGTGGGAGTGACATTAGTGTATGTGGGAGTGACATTAGTGTATGTGGGAGTGACATTAGTGTGCGTCATACCTCAGTGTGTGTGTTGTAGTGGATGTAGCTGGCAGAGATAACACGACCGATGGGATTTGTTTTCACAGTCATTTCTTGCTTTACCAACAGAGACAAATCCACAATCTGAACAGGGAGAATGAGAGGAACACTTTATAACACTGGAAGGTTTTAAACTACATGTATAAAGTAGATAAGAGACATTAACAGGATATGTGCGACATCATGATTCAACATGTTACCTGGGCAACAGTCTCATAGGCCAGGTATGACAAGATCTCCATGGAGATGCTGTTGGGTTTCAGCTCTAAACTGCTGCAGTCCAGCCAGTCCCGAAACTTTGACGCCTTCTTAGCTGGAAGGAAACACACACACACACACACACACACACACACACACACACACACACACACACACACACACACACACACACACACACACACACACACACACACACACACACACACACACACACACTTTGTGTAGTTTTGGCACTATTTTGAAATGCTTAACTAAAATAAAACTACCCTACTGATTTTAATCATCGGGTCATGGTTAAGAGACACATTTTTCTCACATTTTATATTTTTATCTTGAGGTGATATCTCATAATACAGTAAGTTCAATGGGAACAATATTTTTAAAGTCAATTAGCAAATCAAAAAGACAAATGTTTGTCAGTTACAGCTTGTGAAATGTGAGTATTTGTTGCTTTACTCAGTTTTATATTATTGGAAACTGAATATATTTGTGTTTTGGACTGCTGATTGGATAACGAAAGCAATTTGAAGACGGTAGCTCAGTCGGTAGAGCAGGCGCACATATATAGAGGTTTACTCCTCGACGCAGGGCCATGGGTTTGACTCCGACCTGCGGCCCTTTGCTGCATGTCATTCCCTCCCTCTCTCCCCTTTCATGTCTTCATCTGTCCTGTGGAATTAAAGCCCTAACATGCCCAAAAATAATCTTAAAAAAATAACAACTAAACAATCAGGTAATCAAGAAGTAATCAACAGATAATAAATAATTAATAATTTGATTGGTTCCTTGAATTATCTGCACCGGCAACTAATCGTATAATTATAATTAATGACAAATGAATAATATTTGGTAATTATAGGCAGTTAGGACAGGGCTTCTCCTAGCTATAGGGCAAAGCCTAGCTCTACAAACTGTATCTCTTTGGCTTTATTAACTTCCTAAAACTAGGATCATTAGAGAGAGACTTACCAAAGCTGAGCTGTCTACTCTCACAGAACTCAGAGTACTGAGTCTGGTCCATAGTTCGAGTCTGACGCTCCAAACGCTGAAGATACAGAGACACACAAAACATAAACAATTCATAATTAAAATCATCATCGATCCCAAAAATGAGTTAAATGTACTGTTGTCTACAGTCAAATCAGTGCTGCCAGTGTGTCATGGCCGACGACATCATGATAACCTCTGACCTCCATCCGCTCCTGTTTGACTGGATCTACTTCGTGTCGCTCCGCCAACGACAGGAGCTCGCCAGTCTGATCCATCCACACCAGAAAATCCTGGGCCAATCGCTGCCTCCGCTGGGTACCACCGGCAACACCCGATCTGTCTGCAAACACACACGACACAAAAATACAAGTTTACTTTAATCTGATATTTGGCTCTCAAACATGTATTTGAAACCAGATGTAAAACAAAGTAATCAGAGGTTTGACAGCATAATGAATTAATAGTTTTTAAGGCTGTAAAAGCAGTAAACTGTACGTTCATCTGATTATCAAGCTGTTCTTCCAATAAAGGCTCACAACAACATCTCATTTTGTCATTACATTTTGATTGATTAATCCAACATCAACTGCCATGGATGTGTATGTGTGAGCGTGCGTATACCCGTTTCTTGCAGTGTTTCTTCATCCTCCACAGTTTTGAGTAGTTTGGATTTATAATCTCTAAACTGGAGATATTTTAACAATCTAGCCACCTTCCTCTGGTTAGCAGACAGAAAAAGAGAGAGAAAGTGAAGAACAGAATAAGAAAGATAATAATAAAAAAATATACACATAAATACACACTCAAATATATGGGACATAGTACAAAAATGACATGCAGACAATAACCCAAACCAGTAAGACATAAGCAGAGATAGTGATTTAAATTTGGTAGAGATTTGTAGTTGTTTAATTAGTGAGAGAACTACATATAGACAATTCATATCATATTAATAATTAATTAATTAATTAAGAGGGTTAGCGAGGTCCACCTTTTTGTTAGCCTGACTCTCCTCCACTGGACTGTGATTATGGGGCGTGTTTCAACCAATCAGAGCAACGGAGTATGTGACGTATCTCTTCTTAGCGACCATCAGGGCCAGCTGATAAATGAAACTTTTGCCGAATCCCGTAGGAAAGACGGCAAAAACATATTTCCGATTCCGTTTTCTGTTCCTCTTTTAAAATGAATGCGCTGTCGATATCTTCTGCAACAGACGCGATGGCGATGGCGGACTCTACACATCTCAATTCTCCAGCGGCAGCCATCTTTGTTGTAAACAAATTCAACCCAAACGCTCTCTGGTGACGTGGTTGATTACGTTACTCTTGATCATCTGTCCATCATCTCTGGTTCGAGCATGGTTGCTCCACAACGGCTCAAGTCCAGACCGAACTTCCCGACCTCAAATGTTGTGGGCGGGGCTTAGTTTGGCTGGCATCCAGGCTAACTTTCTGTTTTATTCCCCCTAGCATTTAGTTTTCTTATTTCTTATTGTTATCTTTTGGGTGTTCTTGATATAATGTTTTGTGTATTCAGTGTGTGTGTGTTTTGTGTGTGTCTTGTTTACCTTGTCCCTCCTCATCAGGAACAGGATGTCCTCCGGTGAAATGACCCTCGACCCACGAAGAGACGCCCCCTCGCAGGCCTGATGCAGCTGATAAATAAACCAATCAGTTTAATTAGCATTATCGAGCATACTGTAAATTACACTCATTTTCATAACAAAGTATCTCCACGCTGTAGTATTGCTACTTTTACTTAAGTAAAAGATCTGAGAAACCTCTTCCACTGTTATTCCTATGTACAAGTGTACTGTATTGGCGTTACCATAGTAATGAGCTGTGTGTGCACAATATCCTCCACCAGAGCTGCTGTCTCGTGCAGAGGTCTGCGGGCGTCTCCCAGAGCAAACCTGAAGCACAAAGACACCAAATATTAATCACAGTGATGTTTTCAAGTGAATCCTCTGAAACAGTGAAATACATTTAGACTGCCGGTGTTAATGAGCTGCTAATTGTTACAAGTCAATGCTTATTTTACATTACATTACATGTCATTTAGCTGACGCTTTTATCCAAAGCGACTTACAATTAAGAGCTTTCAACTGTGAAGGTACAAACTCCAGACAACAAGTAGTAAGTGCAAGTACATTAGCTCTAAATAAGTAAAGCTACAAAGAGACATATGAAAGTGCAGGTTCAAGATTTTTTTATTTTTTTTTTTATTCGAGGTGTAGTCGGAAGAGATGTGTTTTTAGCCTTCAGTGGAAGATGTGTAGGCTGATCGGCCGTCCTGATGTCGGTGGGGAGCTCGTTCCACCATTTGGGAGCCAGGACAGTGAACAGTCGGGATTTTGTTGAGTGATTAGTTCTCCCTCGCTGTGAGGGAGCAGCAAGCAGGTTGGCTGATGCAGAGCGAAGTGGGCGGGTTGGGGTATATGGTTGGACCATGTCCTGGATGTAAGCTGGGGCTGATCCAGTCGTGGCCCTGTATGTAAGTACCAGTGTCTTGAAGCGGATGCGGGCAGCAACTGGTAACCAGTGAAGAGAGCGGAGGAGCGGTGTAGTGTGAGAGAACTTGGGGAGGTTGAAGACAAGCCGAGCTGCTGCGTTCTGAATGAGCTGCAGGGGTCGGATGGCACAGGCCGGCAAGCCAATCAGGAGGGAGTTGCAGTAGTCTAGACGTGAGATGACTAGAGCCTGAACCAGAACCTGGGCCGCCTTCTGCGTTAGAAGGGGACGTATCCTTCTGAGGTTATGCAGCATGTATCTACAAGATCGGGTGGTTGCAGTTTACTATTTTAAAAGTGTTTATATACAAATTGTTTGGCTTTGTTTTGGGAGCGTCTGAGAGATCACTTGTTAATTTAGTGGTTCAGTAGTATTGGGAAAGACTAAGCTTATTCTAACTTCTCAATTCTTCTAATCAAGCTGCTGCTTCTGTTTCTGCTGCTCAGAGTTGTGCTGGTGTTTACATTTTCTTTCTGATTCAAAACTAAATTCTGACAATTTTAGACTGAATTTTATTCAGCCAAAGTTGTTTAACGACTACTTGTGTTTATACATCAATTCAAATTTGTGAAAATTGTTAAATGAAAAACGCAGTTTTGTAGAAGCATAAAACTTAGATATGGCATCTGCACTATTTTTCATTTTTGATACTCAGAACTTAAGTTAAATACATGAGATTAATGTCTATCTCACCAAACACATGCTACTTAAATCAGTGCATGTCTCCCCGACCCTCACAAACACTGAGGTCATACACACATGCACACACACACGCGCACACACGCACACGGGCACACACACACACACACACACACACACACACACACACACACACACACACACAGACACACACACACACACACACACTTTGGCCAAACCTCAATTTGCATCCAAAAAAGCCATTTCCATGAGGGCAGTCTAACCTAAACCCACATCCTGAAGCTCTTTCCTTCTCTCATTTTTCTCTTGCCCTCCGTCTCTCTGTCACAAACACCGGACAGCCCTCCTTGTGGTCTCTTCGCCCCCCCCCCCCACCCACCCCCTTATCTGCGCTGTGATTGGCTGTTTGCTGCCGTCAACCACGCAGGTGAGACACACTGGCTTTGGTTTGGGGTTGTGGGCAGGCAGGCCTCAGGCTGAGCGCTGGTTTTAGGTTTTGGGGTTTAGTTGGGTTTCAACCTCTCTGACCACCAACACCATCTCTCTGCAGCCACACACGCAGCACCAGGTGAGTACCCCCAAAACACACACACACTCACTCACTCACACACACACACTAATGAGAGGCCACATCACGTATTTTACTCCTTTTGAAAAACCCACAGAAAGATCTAATTTGTGGCAAAATATGGCTTGTGGAAAAGTTGTACAACTGTCTTTGTCCTTTGTTCTAATTTAACTTATATATACACTCAGAAGATTCATTTTCTCTTGTGATCAAATGTTCTGAAGAAGACAACTGTGCCAACTGATTTCAGGAAATGTACTTATTCTTTTGGTAAACTATACAATATGTTTAGTCTTTCTTCTACTGCAAAGTAGAGCTGCAACTAATGATTATGTTTTACGATTGATTCATCTGAAAATGATTTACTTGATGAATTGATTTAGTGTTTTTCCATAAAATGTCAGAGAATTAACTGGAGAATCAACTAGGTCATATTAGCTATTTTGCCTAAAAATGTCAGAATAGATTATGCATAATTTTGGAGAAATGAACAAAAACAGAAAAAAAAAGAATAGATTATGCAATTTGCTGATAATAATGTAAATGTTTATGAATAGCTTATTCATTTTATGTTGATCAACTTAACGATAAATCGAAAAATCGTTTCAGCTCTACTGCAAATACAGTTTAGGTAAAATGAGGCCATTAATTTCAGCTACACTTCATGTTAAATGCCTTTATTGTGTACTTGCTGCATTTTCTCCGTTAATAAGTCCATTAGTGATTTTGAAATGAATCCTTGCATCGATGCATCGCGATGCGGACCTGGACTATTCTGCATCGATTCAGTGACAGACCATAATGGATTATTGCCAACTGATGTTACTTGTTGATTTTCCGGTTGCTGCTTTTTTGTTTTTGCCTTTTGTCTGCTGTGTTCAGACTCTGCTACATTTTTTAAGAGCAGATACAATAAAAAGGGTTCAAATATATCTGACTGCTTGAATTTGTCAATGGAAACCATGTGTAGTAATCTATAATAATATTGAGGAGGTGATGCATCGTGATATCGAATCGTTCCATACTTTTTGGGGTCTTAACTAGATTGTAATGTTGTGAACTGAAAGTCTAGTGACGATATCTTAAACGTGCACTGATCGTTATTAAGGGATGATGTTATTGTGATATTTCTTTCACCTGCCTGTGAGCCATTTCTATTTGATCTGACATGCCTTAACAGTGCCATCAAAATGACGAGTTGTGGACTGTTTTCAGACATCTGTGCTTCAGCTTTTATCATTAGGGAAACACTTTCTCTGTCCTTTGTTAAACAGGTTTCGATGGCTTCAAACAGTCTGTTCAGCAGCAGCCCAATGCTGTACTGGGGTGAGTCTGCGTGTGCGTGTGCGTGTGCGTGTGCGTGTGCGTCTTACATCATGCTTTGTAGCTCTGGGATGAAACTGGTCCTGGAAGCTGGACGGTCTTTAGAACTGGAGGCTGCAGAGCCAGCCATGGGACTGCTCATAACCACAACAGCCACCTGATGACATGAACAGAACAAAGAAACAAAGCTGCATTACACTATGAAACAAAATGAAAGGTGGAGTCTGTAATTCTGGAGAAAGGTTGTTGAAATTTGAACTCAACGGCCAGACACCTCTCCTGTCATTTCTCCTTCAGAACATTAGCATGTGCCAGATTTACTCACTCCCACTGCCTTTCTCTTTAAACACCCACGACCTTCCCCCTGTCCTGTGCACACACACAAATGGAATAGTATTGTGTGGCTCGGTCCGACTCTGACCCACTTTTTTGGTTTCCCATGTATATACAGGGTTAGTATACAGGGCTGTGTACCGAATTATTTTTCAATGCACACACACAGAACAGACAGCGGACCGTGAGGAGATATTTGCTGAAATTAACAAAGTAACAAGTGTATTGGATTAGAATTGCAAGCTTCACCTTTAACTAAAGAAGCATTACAGCTCACCCTCACACCACAATCACATATATGCTGCATTTCCAGACACATTTCTGTAAATCTAACCAGATAGCATGTGTTGTATATCAGTAAGTTGAATTATTCTCCCAGCAGCACAACTGATAATAAAAAGGCTGCCCGTCTATTTCAATCTGTAAACCTGTCAACAATGATGCTGATGCTATAGCTGTATCATTATTTAGTTTATCATAAGAAATCTAGGTGTAGCTTTACTCAAAGTGTCTCAGTCTCACATCTTCTCTTGCTTTGACAACCTGATTTCCACACAGATCTTAAAATCTTAAACTAGACATATTCTGTAAATTCAGATTCAGCTAGTCTTTCTTGCCAGATTAAAGTAGATAATAATAATAATAATTTATTTGATAGCACCTTTTACAGACAGAGTCACAAAGTGCTTCACACAAAATACAGTAAGATCCAAAACAGAAAATAAACAAGCAAAAACAAATGCAATACCAATGAAGATTAAAAAATAAATAAAAATAGGAAGGACGTTCCAGAGAGTCGGAGCTTCCACTTTAAAGCGTAACTCTCGCCAAAATGCTTCCTATGGTCTTTTTGTGAATGTACGCGAGTCAAACTTTAGTTTAAAAGCATAATTAGGACGGAATCACCACTTTTAAGATTCACCGTATTTGCGTTTTTGGGTCAAATGGCCTTTTGAATGGGAGACCTAGGGGCACTCTCATGCTAGCCTCAAAATAGCTATTTTCGAAATACTAAGAAGGCTCGACACAACATGAGACTTTGCTCCAAGTATCTCCAGGAGCTCTACACATTAACACAAGACATCGACTAGTTTTGACTGATAAAATGGCTGCGGCCGGAGACAGTAAGAGCTACGTGAGTTGTTCAAAACCTTTATTTTTAGTAAATCTGTGTACACAAAGAATGTTGTCAATGCTTTTTTGCTAGCTATTTTGAGGCTAGCAAGAGAGTGCCCCTAGCTCTCCCATTCAAAAGGCCATTTGACCCAAAAACGCAAATACGGTAAATCTTAAAAGTGGCGCTTCCGTCCTAAATATGCTTTTAAACTAAAGTTTGACTCACGTACATTCACAAAAAGACCCTAGGATGCATTTTGGCGAGAGTTACCACTTCAAAGGAACGGTCACCTTGTGAGTGTGCGGGACCACCTGTAGTCCCTGGTCAGAAGACCTGAGTGACCTGTTAGTAGTGTACGGATGGAGCAGGTCAGAAATATAAACAGGCGCCTGACCATGCGAGATTGCTGAATGCATACTGACTCTCTGTGATTTCAGGGTTACACATCCAGCACTTTATTATTTATTGTAGTGATGTTTTAAATCACACGCACTGATGATGTCTGTGTACCTGCTCTTTGTTCCCTTCAGTTCTTTTTAGATTGTTTTAATGATGTGTTGTGAAGCCAAAGACAAGGTTTCACAAAATTATAGGTCATGACGAAGATATGCACTCAACTGTCGGTTTATAAGATACACCCTTGCTAAAAGTAACGCAGTCTAATACAAGAGTCCTGCTATAAATCCTTCCTTGATGAAGGTTATAATGTTGAAACTGTTTTTAAGAGGTGCTGATTCTGATTGGTCATCTTGGAGGATGTAGTTAGTGGTGCTGATGAATTGTATTGTATTAAGTGAAAACCATGACATATAATCATATTGCCGGACGGTTTTATGCATGCATTAGACTAGCAATAGTTTCAGCTAGGTTTAACTAATAAACTGACAGCTGAGTGTATATATAGAATATAATATATAATAATACAACGAAATTGCAGTGCACTCACGTACTGGACACATTAAAAAGGTAGCATAATAAATAGTAAATAAAATAGTACATTCTCATTCTCATATATAATGACAGTGCTGAAAATTATGTTTTGATGAATTGTATCACAAAATGGCACAGCGGCATCTCACTTAAGCAAATTAAACCTTCTCTCCCACACATAAGATACAAAAGTCAATGTCAACAAAACGGTTGTCACGGTTGTGAATATAGTCTGTAATGTACACGTTGGCATCATATAACCAAACAAAACTAGTCCGCCCCGCAGGACAGAACAGAAGATGAGCCAATAGCCTAAAATAACAAGATAGCAGAACATATTCGAGGCAAATTAATCAACACAGAGCATTCACACACAGAGGTACAGAGGGGACAGGTGGTGTGACCGCAGTAACTTCCCCTCCCCGGCAGTAAAATCTGAATGATAATACAGCGCAGTTCCCTCCTATTCAAACACTGCGGTGAATTAAACCCAATGCAGTGAGAAGAGAGGGGGGGGGGGAGAAAGGCAGACAGAAGGAGAGCAACAGAGAAAGAAAAGGTCCAAAAATAGTTTTAAACTCTCACCAAAATCGTCCAAGAAAGCCTTGGTGCTGCTTCTGTTGACGCTTTTCGATTTAATTAATTTTCGGCGCGACTTGATGACGTGAGTGGAATTTACGAAGCGCGGCGTTTTTTGGGAGTTGTAGTTTTCTACACTTTCTGGCCAAAAACGTCTTTTAACGTGTCACTTGTAATAGTTTTGTTTTGTTTGTTTTTTATTTGAAAAAAAAATGTAACTCATCCCAATTGGATCATTCCTACTATCACATGAACACAGAATAAAGTACATTAAAAAATATTTCTTTTTACTTTAACCAAATTACATTCTAGTCTATCAAGATTTGAGCTGATTTCTTACTTGAACTTAAACTTGGTTTATTTGACTAAAGATTGGAAACCAATAGCTGCAGTACTGATGGTTCACACAACAAATAAACAGGTTTTTCTTGACCTTGGTAGCAGATTAAGACTATATAATATTGGCTCGTGGAAGTTTGCTTGTGTTACAGAGGCTTCAAACCACAGTGAAGGAAAAATACTTCACCATTAAGACCCTGATTCAAAAAAAGTTGGATATATTTTATAAGTCTTTTGGAACGGTGAGGAGTTTGGAAAGTTCAATATAAAATGTAGGCTGAAAGACGTAAGGACTATTACTGCTGCTTGTTTCTCTACCTCTGCTATGCTTGTTATTGATGGATTACAGGAGTTAGCCTACCACTACCAGGGGAACATGGCAATGTTTTTGTACTATAACTGTATGCAGTCTTTGTTGACTCAGAAAAAAACATATTGAAGAAAATAAAAGATAGATTTCTCTGTTCTCTCTCTGCTCCCTCTCAGATCCTGTGGTGAAGCGCCGGCCAACACCATCACCCACCAACCGCCAACTGGACAACCAGGAGGTAAGGTCCCTCCACCAGCGCAGCACAGCACCACCCAGGGGCCTGGTGCAGACTGACAGCCCAAACTTCCTCTGCAGCAGCCTGCCGCAGCACTGGAGGTGTAACAAGACCCTGCCGAGAGCATTCACTGTAAGCAATCATCTATCTATCTATCTATCTATCTATCTATCTATCTATCTATCTATCTATCTATCTATCTATCTATCTATCTATCTATCTATTCATCCATCCATCCATCCATCTAACTATCTATCTATCTATCTATCTATCTATCTATCTATCTATCTATCTATCTATTCATCCATCCATCCATCCATCCATCCATCCATCTATCTATCTATCTATCTATCTATCTATCTATCTATCTATCTATCTATCTATCTATCTATCTATCTATCTATTCATCCATCCATCTATCTATCTATCTATCTATCTATCTATCTATCTATCTATCTATCTATCTATCTATCTATCTATCTATCTATCTATCTACAGTATATGTCCTTTCATATATCTGTCCATTCATCTATCTGTCCATTCATCTATCTGTCCATCTATCCATCCGTCTCTCTCCGTCCTCCAGGTAGTTGCCCTGGGCAATGACGTGCCAGATGGCGTGGTGGTCACAGTGATGGCTGGCAACAGTGAAAACAGCAGCGCCGAGCTACGCAACGCCACAGCGACCATGAAGCAAGGCTATGCCTACTTTAATGACCTGCGCTTCATAGGTCGCAGCGGGAGAGGTAGATGGACATATACTCTATACTGATACAATAATTACATGTAACCTAAATAAGCGTTCAGAGGCCTCGTTTCAAAGTGACTCAACAGCAGTTATGAGGAACATAGTGTGCCATGTCCTGCTCTATCGCCACAGCGCTGTGGAGTAAGGTCTGGCTCCTCCACACATACATTCTGGGATGGGAAACGTTTGCATTTCTTTAAACCAATCACAATCGTCTTGGGCGGCGCTAAGCTCTGGACGCAGCGACTGTGGCTCTGCAAAATACTCTCGGGAAGGAACTTGTTTTGGTGGAACATTTGCACCCTGCAAAAGAAAATACAATATTAAATGAAGTTGACTGTTCACACAATACAGTAACGTGCAGAGCTATACAGTATAAATTAGCTGGATACATAACATAATTTGCTCTTACCATTGTATCGCCGTGTGTACTTCGTCCACAGCAACCAGTTAGGGAGTAAATGCCGTAAACATATCCTTAGTAAATCTTCACAATTATTCCCCGAAAGAACCAAGCAGGCCTGCCTTATTGTACAATCCACATTTTCTTCAACACTTGCCATTGTCAGTGTGTAGCTTGCTAGCTTGAAGTTTGTTGTTGAAGCAAAGGAATTTTGAGAATGGAAACACACAGAGAGAGGAAGGTAATCATCAGGCAATTATCCTGGAAATGTACTTCCGTTGATCCAGACTATAAGGAACACGTCACATTGGAGGGTCAACATGTAGCCTATCATCCTCACCTAATGCTCCTTTGATTTCCACCTTTTTTCATTTAAATTCCCTCCCTCACACAGAAAATTAGCATTTTCTTACAGTAATTTTGTTTTTCCATCTATGCTGCAATATGAAGGGGTTTGCCTTGTAACTCAGACAATTAAGTTAGAAGGATAAACAGAAAGAAGACAGGGATACTTTGTCAATTAGTTATTGATCATGGACTCCCAGTCAAGGTTATCTGTATGACACAAAACACAAAGTTTGTCCCAAGCGGCTTTGCAGTCAATCTTTACAACATATGACACCCTCTATCCTTAGATTGAAAAAGAACCTGATATAAAACTGACTTCAATTGTCAACTTAAATTAAGTGTAATACCTCTATAGTTTCCTGTACATGTGTTATTTTTTTCAGGTAAGAGTTTCACAATTTCCATCAATGTGCTGACCTCGCCGCCTCAGATCGCCACCGTACACAGAGCCATCAAGGTCACTGTGGATGGACAGCGGCTGCCAAGACGTCAGTACACATTGGAGAAAATAACAACATGTTTTATCCAAAGCTTTCAGTCAGAATGACTCTAACTCCCTCTCTCTCTCTCTCTCTCTCTCTCTCTCTCTCTCTCTCCCTCTCTCTCTCTCTCTGTGGACAGGACCGAGGCAGAAGGAGGTCAAGTCAGGAGCGTTCAGGTCACCCACCAGCAGCACTGCATCATCAGGTTTGTTGTATAAATCCTTATTTAGAAACCAACCATGTTATTGTTAACTTTCACATACAGGACTGCAAATATGCAGCAGTGTGCAAATGTACGGCGTCTCCACAAAAGCAAAGTTGTATCAAACTGGTGTATTTTTTTTTTTGGCATAAAATTGTGCCTAATGTTTTTATCCACTGTAAAGTAACTGTACTTGAACAGCGTATACTGTTGGGTAGGGTTAATAATGCCCTCATATCACATATTTTGTATTTTATAATGTAAAATCCATTTGCAAAGTGGTTAATAACTTTAGTTGTAGAGGAGTTAAACGGACTATATTTCCATCTAAAATACTGTTAAGTATAAACTGAAAATACCTCATAAAGTACCTTATAATTGTACTACAGTACCATTGATAATAGTAACAATTTATTTTAAATTCAAACCAACTAAAAACTAATCATATAAAAATCCAAATTTACAAGATTTATGCCAGAGCTTTCAGCCACATGTCCCATTTTCTTCCATGGATGGATTTTGCTCAGTTTTCATAAAGACGGGCAATTAAAGTTCAATGCTTATGTCACACAAACTCCATCTGCTGAGGAAGGCCATGATACGGTATAGCTGAAAGCTCTGGAAAACAAATGGACCTTGAATTAGGATCTTTTTTGGCTGTTTCTGAGCTCAAGAATGGACTTTAATGCTCGGTATAATTTGTTACTGACGTTTTTGTGGACAAGCTGTTGATGTTGTTTCTCTCCAGATTGTAGGTCTTTTACCTCCTCTCTGTGGACCAATGAGCCATCGTTTCTGGGCCAGGTAACTTCTCTGACTTCCTCCTTCACTCCAAGTCCCAGAATGCACCACTTGCCTACCCTCTCCTACCCCACCCAGCACACACCGTACAGCTCCTACAGCCTGTCTTCTCCTCCTCCCCCTTCGCTGAACCACAGTGGTTCGTTCCAGCCGAGCAGCTTCTACCATGGATCAAACCAAACGATCCAAACCATGGGGGAGGACCGCAACATCGTCACATCTCTGACTAATTACATTGATGGGGCGTATCTTTCTATACGAGGGGAGGAGCCTGTCTGGAGGCCTTATTGAGTACTCAATGTGTTACAGGCTACATCATCTTTGAATAAATTACTTGATGAGTTTTGGGAAAGATCTTTAAACTTTACTTTTGTTTGCAGTGATTAAGATGTTCTCATTTATTGCATTGTCATAAAAATATTATGTTATTGTTTCTGATCATTTATTTAATGCTTATTTAATTACTAATATACATTGGTTTATACAATAAATTCATGTAATGAAATGCAAATTACTCTTTTTAATAAAAGTTTTTCAGGATTTGATAATTAATTTGTTGTACAATAAAGTGTTTATTAGAGCAACAGTTGTATAAAACAACAGCAGAATTCATTTCACAAAGCAAATACAGAAAATATAGTATCTCATAAACAATGAAACAATTAATCCTAAATTAACCTCCTGAGTGTTTTATCAGCCTCTTAATACAATTGTTTTTTTCAGTGTTTGGAATTTTCTTTGCTGATTTAGAGTGACTTACATTTTAAATGTCTTTTTACATAATGAATAAAGTCAAGGATAAGGTATGTTGAATTACCGAAAAACTGCCAGAATTAAATACATAGGAAACAGTGACATACCAAACAAAAAAATCTTTGAATATGTTCAAATGTAATTATGCCTTTTATGTTAATTGATGTTGCAGTATTCAATTATACAGCATTCTGCCGTTTGCAAAAATAATTAATTGTGTATAACTTCTTGAAAACAACCTATGAGTTAAATACTGAGAATAAGTTTCTCTTTGAGTAATTAGTAAAGTAATTTTATTACAGGAGACGTAATAGATAACGGATTACATTTTCCCATCGCAGCATTTCAGTGTTGACTGTCCGCCTGCAGAGCGCTGAGTTCAGCCACTCTCCTGCTCCACTCCTCTTCTGTCATTTCTTCTTCTTCTGCTCCTTCCTTAACATCCTCCTCTACCTGATGC
The DNA here is from genome assembly GCA_023631565.1 of Gymnocephalus cernua. Classification (NCBI taxonomy): domain Eukaryota; kingdom Metazoa; phylum Chordata; class Actinopteri; order Perciformes; family Percidae; genus Gymnocephalus; species Gymnocephalus cernua. Next base: position 5,612,937 of record CM042437.1, on the reverse strand, counting down.
TCTCCTGAAAAAACAGATGATTATGTTACAAAGATAAAAAGATGGGAAAAGAAAAGCCCTAACAGAGGGAAAACCTATACACCTACACCTAAATACTGCAATAATACTATAATTAAAATAATAATAATAAGATACTGCAATAATAATAATGAGCCTGTTTGGAACAGACTCATTATTATTGCAGTGTGTGTGTGTGTGTGTGTGTGTGTGTGTGTGTGTGTGTGTGTGGGAGGTGTGTCCTCACCTCTGCAGGTCAGAGCGGTGCAGACCCAGTTTCCACAAGCACACACACACTTGTTGCACTCCATCCGAGTTTCAGCTCCGTCCTCGAACACTTCATCCTCCAGAGCACACTCTTCATGCACACACACACACGTGAGAAGACACG